>JACXGJ010011478.1:0-19757 GCA_016801105.1 Esox niger | reverse complement strand
ATGACAGTTCCCCCAGGAGCTACTATACTATAATGCTTTACTCATTACACATGACAGTTCCCCCAGGAGCTACTATACTATAATGCTTTACTCATAACAAATGACAGTCCCCCCAAGAGCTACTATACTATAATGCTTTACTCATTACACATGACAGTCCCCCCAGGAGCTATTATACTATAATGCTTTACTCATTACACATGACAGTCCCCCCAGGAGCTACTATAATATAATGTTTTACTCATTACAATAATATACTATAATAATTTACTCTATACATGACAGTCCAATCCAGATGCTACTATACTATAATACTATACTCTGTACATGACAGTACAATCCAGGTGCTACTATACTATAATACTATACTCTATACATGACAGTCCAATCCAGGTGCTACTATGCTATAATACTATACTCTATGCATGACAGTCCAATCCAGGTGCTACTATACTATAATACTATACTCTATACATGACAGTCCAATCCAGGTGCTACTATACTATAATACTATACTCTATATATTAAATTCCAATCCAGGTGCTACTATACTATACTTCTACCCATCAAGAGAATGCTACTGTATGCCAACTGCCCCGTTTCTGCAATATCTATAATTCGCTGCATATTTTGCACGGGATTACATAGTTACCTAATCTCTATTTACACTCATAACATTATCGCATAGAACTGACCGGTTGCCGCAACAACTTTGTTCAAAATTGCAACCAATCGCTCATAGTACAATCAAGCACACCAGCAAACTTTATTGTCCTGTTCAGCGAATTTTCATGGTTCAACAGAATCACCGCAAGTTTCATGTAATGTGTCATGATAAAAAAGCCAAATCAACCGCCCCCAGAGATCTCAAAACAACCTGCTGGAGGGGCTGACATGTCTGGTCTCAGAGCAGTTCTGCCCTGCCTCATGTTGCTACTGCCTGGAGGCTCTAGTCCCATCATTCCATTCCATTTGATTGGACGTGGTGTCTCTACTGGATAACACCTTGGTAATACGATTGCATTTGCTATTTCACACTTTCTCTCTGCCTCTCACTCCCATGTTCCCCTCTGCTCCCCCTGGCCATGCCCTCTGCTCCCCCTGCTACCCCTCACCCTCTGCTCCCACCTGCTCCCCCTGGCCACGCCCTCTGTAGGTGGGCTACACTCCCCTGCACCAGGCTGCCCAGCAGGGTCATACTGACATTGTCACCCTGCTGCTGAAACATGGAGCCCAGCCCAACGAGATCACCACCGTAAGAACATCCATTCTCTTCGTCCACCCGTTACACCTTTCTGTAGATTCACTCTTCTCCTCTCCTGTCATCTTCTGTCCTTCTCAGCTCTTTTGTCCTCTCCTCTTTTCTTCCCTTTCTTCATCTATTTCACTTATTTGCTGTGCTTTCCATAGTAGCTATATGTAGAGCCTATGAAGTCTGATCTGGGAATCTTCTGTCGGTCTGTTCTCTGCGGTAGAATGGGACCTCCCCTCTAGGTATTGCCAAGCGCCTGGGTTACATCTCTGTCATTGATGTGCTGAAGTTGGTCACTGAAGAGGCTGTTTCTGTGGTAAGCAGCCTTAATGTTTCCCTTCATTAATAGTGTATTTGTGTATAGTGTGAAAGCACTCTGCTACAACTGGCCTAACACACAATAACATGCAGACCGGAAATACATTCAATCATGTACGTTTGTAGAGCTTTTTTCACCTACTGTCTATTGTTTTTACAGATTACAACAGAAAAACATCGGATGAGTTTTCCAGAGACCGTGGATGAAATTTTGGACGTGTCCGAGGATGAGGGTAGGTTGGCGCACTAAAGAAACAAATTCAAGGGTAGCTCATAAGGCTTCTGACAGAAATAGTGTCTGGTGGTTTGGTTGTCAGCCCTAGTTCAGTGTTAAAGTGGAGGATCCAAGACTTTAAAGGACTTGGAGGGCAAGCACTGCCATGTGACTGACTCTAAATGACTGACCTAAATGATACCTTTCTCCATTTGTTTTGTAGGCGTTGCAGCGCTAACTTTAGGTAGGACTGCGCTCGTCTCTGCTTTCTCCAGTCGTCCGGTGGTTTATGAAATTGTATCCATTACAAGCACTTTGTCATTTTGTAATTCTTACCAATCACTCTTTATAACCCTCTCACTCTATAAACCTCTCACATTTTACCTGCTATCCTCCTTTCTCCCTCCAGTTCTTAGCTCTCTTCCTCCCTCATTCTCTCTTTCTAATTTTCTCTGTCTCTCTCAGTGCTCAGTGTAACTACAGTGTCAGTGATTCATTGGCATGTGATGTGGTCATGATATTTTTCTTAACCAGTGTTAATGTTCATTGGATTCATCATTGACAAGACTTATAAAATAAAATGACTAAATAGCAATATTAACAAGAGAAAAATAGTGCAAACCCTATTCTGCTATTGAGAAATCCAGTCTTGATTAACAGGCTAATTGCACAGATACAACTCTAGCTTAGAGGCACCTAGGTAACAGTGTGAACACAGGGATTTCCTATAGGCCTCTAGAACTGCTTGTTATTATAATAGCCTTTTCCAGTAACCAAGGCATTCTCTTTCACACAGAAGTGTCATCTCTAATGGGCATGCTCACTAAAGCTGTACCGGTTCCATGCAGTCTACCATGCAATGTGTTTACTACTGTGTTGTCAATTGTCTGGTTTCTCCATTGGTATTCATTGGCTCTGGTTGTTGTCAGTTTGACTCCATTGCTTGGACTGATCTGCAACTGCTTGGGGGTGTTATTATATTATATGGCGATGGGTGGGTGGGTGGTTAGAACTGGGGATTGGTATTGTGGCAAATCTGAAAGCTTTGCCACAATAGCTTTACTATTAAGTTGTCTCTTACGCTCTGTCACTATTTCTCACGTTTTATCATTCTCTTAATGTTCTGTTACTTCCTCTAATGTCTCTATGTGTTCTGCAGGTGATGAGTTGCTGGGGATGGATGGCGCTCGATATCTGAAGCTAGATGACCTAAAGGACCAGGATGATGACTTCCTGTCCCCTAAAAAGACCCTTCGAGATTTTGAGGGGGGACTGGGGACCACGTACGTGGCAGCACCACTGACATACTGGACTGAAAGCGTTGTCCTGAATGCGTTTTCCTGAAAACGTTGTCCTGAAAACATTGTCCTTCAGTATCCAGTCATCTGAAAATCTGTCCAGTCAACTGTCCAGTGAGGAAGTGTTTGTCCGCCATTTTACTCCTTGGCCCGCTCATAGCTTTTTTCTCTTTGCTTTTTTATAGTCCTTACTCTCCTGCTATTCCCAGAATCCCCTGTGTGTCCCCTGAGACCGTCCTGCTGGAAGGGGTAACGATTTAAATAATTTAACATGATTGTTAACAGGTGGTAGATTTATTTTTGATGTACTAACTATTTATAATCTGTTGATGTATTATCTCATCAAACACCATTGTTAAAGCAGACAATTGGAATGTGCCCTCTGTCTGTTTCCCTGTCTCCACAGCACACACCTATCCCCCTTCCTAAAGAGTACGATGAGGACTCTCTGATCCCCAGCAGTCCGGCTACAGAGACTTCGGACAATGTCAGCCCTGTGGCTAGTCCTATCCACACTGGGTTTGTTTACTACCAATACTTATAACATTCAGGATCTATACAGTCTACTATACACAATATTATTACTGAGCCAGCATAAGTCTTATGAATTGGCAGCCTGTTCTATATTTCTTTCATTACTGAAACGTATCCTTTTTATCTGTTGACTGTTAATGTTTTCATATTAACAGGATAGACTAGATATTCTATTATTTGTTATTATTTGTTTTTCATTGGCTGCTGCTCAGGTTCTTGGTCAGTTTCATGGTTGATGCCCGGGGGGGCTCCATGCGTGGTAGCAGACACCATGGGCTGCGTGTCATCATCCCCCCTCGGACCTGCGCAGCCCCCACCCGCATCACCTGTCGCCTGGTCAAACCCCAGAAACTCACCACCCCTCCACCGCTGGTGGAGGGAGAGGGCCTGGCCAGCCGGATCATCTCCCTCGGCCCCTCCAGCATGCAGTTTTTAGGGTGAGTGTGTGTGTGTGTGTGTGTTCTGCCTCCTTTTTTGAGTGTGTTCATGTTTTGTGTGTCTACTGGTCTGTATGTTAAACTCTATTTGATGGGTCAGTGAGGACCTTCACACAGTAATCATGGTTCCTTGTAATCCAATGTGTAATGTGTAATACACCCATAGGCCAGTGATAGTGGAGATTCCTCACTTCGCTTCTCTGGGTCGAGGAGACCGCGAACTGGTGGTTCTACGCAGTGAGAATGGTTCTGTCTGGAAGGAGCATCGCAATCGCTATGGTGACGAGGTTCTAGAGACCATTTTGAACGGCATGGATGAAGGTTTGTGTAATAACCATGATTGATATCCCCACTAGTAGCGACAGGCCTGTTCATAAGGGCCATCATTTTTGTCATAAGGCACATTTGTAGACTGATAGGAAAATACTTACAGTATGAGCCCATTTTGAACTGTGCATTGTTATAGATTGTAAAGATACAAAAGTTGTCGTGCGTAATACTTAACAAAGACAACTGCTTGGCTATAAACAGAGAGTTTCAGTACTGGATTGTGCAATGCTATGAGGTAGTAGAGGTCAAATTCAAATGTTGCCAGTACTGTTTGTGTTGGGTTTATACATTGGCAAGTCAGCCGCATAGTACTATCCATCAGGGGACTGTAGTGTTGTTTGCGAATTTGATGATGGTGTGGGTCACCGCAAATAATTTGTGGATTAACAAGCTGTACTGGAGAGGACTTAACACCCACCCTTGAGGGACCCCAATGTTGTTTATTTTTTGCTAATCTTCATCTATTATCAGCCTTATTGTCAGGAAGTTCAGGTTCAAGTTACATGGAGGTTCCTCAATGCTGAGCTTAGTCATGAGCTTGGAGGATATTATTGTGTTGAATGCCGGGTTCCACTTCTGTTAGCTAAAACCTAGAAGATCACCAAGGCTGGATAATTGAGGAGTGGAAAGGCATTGCCCGGTCTAAAAGGGAATGTTTGGGATGAGGCTTTTCACAGCATGACTCTACCTTAGTCCCACCCCTTTGGATAGTTTTCCAGACCCTGTAGAAAGCCCAAAGAATTCAAGCTGTTCTGGAGACAAAGTTGTCCAACTCAAACGGTCCATTGTATGATGCTCATGAAATTGATTTTCTAGCAATTGTATGTTCACTAGTTGTATAGAGGGCGTCCTCTTTTCTCAGGATATGTTTCTGATGTTAGCAGTACATCCTGGGCAGAGTTATTAAAGTCATATTTGTGACCCAGGTTAAGGTAAGTGATCACTGGTTCAAATGTCCACTTTTCCTCTGCATCATGTGGGAGATAATGTGCAATATAACATAAAGCTTGAAGAGTTGAATTAGCTGAATTGGTCAGATGCCAAAAAGACAATATCTGTCAGCTGTAGTGCCATATTGAACTAATTTACAGTTTATATTGTTACTGTAACAACAAAGTGATAGACATAATGCATGTATACATACAAACATAGTGTACTCTGCCGCTTTACTCCCTTAGACCTAGAGAGTCATGAAGAGTTAGAGAAGAAGAGAATCCGTCGCATCATCTCCACCGACTTCCCCCTCTACTTCGCTGTGGTGTCCCGTGTGCAGCAAGAGAGTGATCTGATTGGCCCAGAGGGCGGGCAACTGACCAGCAAGCTGGTCCCTCATGTTCAGGCCATCTTCCCTGAGACAGCGGTCACCAAGAGAGTTCGGCTTGGACTGCAGGTGAGGAAGAAGACGAGTATGATGGAGAGAGAAGTAAAGAGAGACCTAAACTTGCCTATTGGTTATGTAAATAGTATGGCCGTTTTTCATGCAGGCTCTCTGGAATTGAACCGGCTTTCCGCATTGCTCTTCCAAACACCCAGGTTGAATGGGGCATCTTATATGGTGTTTGCTCTGTTCAGGTTGCTCAATCAGTACTGTCTGCTCTGCTAAAAAAGGTTTGATATAATGCATCAAACTGATTATGGTATAAACACATAGAAACTGGTAGAAACGAGAAGGTTGGCACAGAAGCTGGATTTGTTTTCTTGGTCCATGTACAATTGTTCTGTTGTTTCATTACTTCTGTCATCCATTCTATCATTATATTATCATAATGTTTTTTTGTGTGTCTCATTTAATTTACATTTTAGATTTTGCAAAAAAATAACTTTGTCCTTAAGATTTCATGCATTTATGTCTTTATGTCTTATGTCATTATTGTCTTTTTATTTGGTTATTCCTTTAGCCAGCCTTTCATCCCAGTACATTTTCCTGAGCAACAATCTGCTACATTGCCTAAGATGATGAACTGATATTCAAATGTGCATATTTCTTGGTTTAACGTGTGAGTATGACTGTGTTGCCTTTATAAATTGGTTAGATGTGGTATGTTCAGGTACAGTATCAGTCAAATGAACACACTTTCACATACATGCTGTATGGGTCAGAATGTCCAAACGTTTGACTGGTACCGTATGTGTTATGTAGTCAGTACGCGTCATTTTGTCTTAGGAATAGTTGGTCCACAATACTCAGCAGTGTGAACAATGTGAGACTGAAAGTTCTAAATATTTTCTGTTGTATTGTTTCCTTTTATTACGTTTTGTATCCTCTATTAAGCCATCACATCTCCTCCCTCTTTTTCTCATTCCTCTCACTCCACCCACTACAGGCTCAGCCTATCCCAGACGAGTTGCTGACTCGACAGCTTGGTAACCAAGCAACCTTCAGCCCAGTGGTCACCGTTGAGCCAAGGCGACGTAAATTCCACCGGCCAATCGGATTACGCATCCCTCTGCCCCCCTCCTGGAGAGAGAGTCCACGTGACGCAGGAGAGGGGGACACCACCAGCTTGCGCCTCCTCTGCAGTGTCATCGGTATGGTTGATCCTGGACATTACTTTTTTGCCATCGTCAACATCTGGCTCCTGCCCAGAAGCATTTCTTGCCAACTTAAGTGAGGTTAGGACAGGGGTGAAGGGTGCAGGCCCGCTGGGAAGAGGAGCATGTCTCTGAGGGGATGAGAGAGAATGAAACAGTGGAGGTGTGTGGTGAAATGGTTCCTTGTGTCCCAGGTGGAACAGCGCCAGCCCAGTGGGAGGACATAACTGGCACCACCAAGTTGATGTATGCCAACAACTGCGCCAACTTTACGACCAACGTCTCTGCAAGGTCAGTCGTAACTTACGCTCTTATCAGTCAGCCGTGCGCGTTCTTGTTATAGGTTATACTAAATGTATGAAGCAGAACTTCTCCTTATTTAACATACGCATATAACCATTTTCAATCCTGTATGAAACCACATTCAGATCCATCCACTTAGCAGTCCATAACCCTTTGTTATGTTACCCATAATTAAGTTTGAAAAATATTATGTTTCTTAATTATATCCATAATCAACATGGATCTGAAATTAATTTGATCTGCAATTTGATTCTCCCAAAATTGACATCAGGCTTTCATTCTTTATACCTTTTAATGGATCTGTTCTAAAGGCAGTAATATTATAATCATGCTGAGCACGTAGATACATTTTGCTGTAATACTCAGTTGTTTTTCAAATTTTATTAAGACCCTTATTAACTGCTACCAAGGCAGACACAGTTGCTTCTGAGAAATACTGATCCGAGGTCATTGCAAATCAAAATGTGACTTCAATGATGTGTCCTAAAAAGGCTTTCATTAAATTGTTTTAAACATTTGGTCATCAATAATCTGATGGATGTACGTGTGATCATTTACATGTAGCAAAGATATTACTAAACGTTTCGGTTTAGCAACCCAGGGAAAAGACATCTGACATTTTCTTTCCCCAAAGCATTTTGATAAACGAAACTTCTTTCTGGACTTTGTGTATTTACTGTACTATATCAAATTGGAACTGGAATGTAAAATGGATTTCTGAGTTGGATATAAGTGAAGGGTTGGTACTCTTTAGTATCCCTTACCTTTCTTGTGCCACCTCTTTACCTCTACTCTCTTGCTCTGCTCAGGTTCTGGCTGGCAGACTGTCCACGCACAGCTGAGGCAGTGACTTTCGCCAACCTACTGTACCGAGAGCTAATGGCTGTGCCCTACATGGCCAAGTTTGTCATTTTTGCCAAAATGAATGAGGCGCGCGATGGCCGCCTACGCTGCTACTGCATGACAGATGACAAGATGGACAAAACACTGGAGCTTCATGAGAACTTCAGCGAGGTGGCCCGGAGCAGGGATATAGAGGTCAGCAGGGGAACATTTTGAGTGTTTTTTTTTACAAAAGTGCTATGAATTAACCGATGGAAACCGATGGTGTGCCTCCTCCGGGTAGGGAATGAGGTTTTATCCCAAGTAAAGGAGTTCAAGTATCTCGAGCTCTTGTTTCATTTTGGGAAAATGGAGCGGGAGATTGGTGGGAGAGTCGGAGCAGCGGGGGCAGCATTGCATTCGCTTTAACACACCGTTGTGACGAAAAGCGAGCTGAGCCGGAAGGCAAAGCTCTCGATATATCGGTCAATTTTTCTTCCTACCCTCACATGTGGTCATGAAGGCTGGGTCATGAACGAAATAACTAGATTGCAGGTAGTTGGGCATCTGGTAAGGATGCCCCCAGGACGTCTCCCATGGGAGGTGTTCCAGGCACGTCCAGCTGGGAGAAGACCTCGGGGTAGGCCCAGGACTAGGTGGAGAGATTATATTTCGCCACTGGCCTGGGAACGCCTCGGAATCCCCCAGTCAGAACAGGCAAATGTAGCTTGGGTAAGGGAAGTTTGGGGTCCCCTGCTGGAGCTGCTGCCCCCCGTCACCCGACAACGGATAAGCGGATGAAGATGAAGCTATATTAAATATCTTTCCCCACTACAAAGATAGACATGGGTTGAAAAGATAAATGTTAAAATTCAATGTATTAGAAATTTTGTAGAAATGATCCAACATGTTTTTTTCAACATATGAATTATCTATAATATCAAAAATGATTCAACTTTCAATGAGCAAACATAGCTAGTTAACGACCTCCTTACTTCAGCCACCCCCTATTATTAGCCCTTTCAAGCGGTTGGAGAGTTTTCTCAAGTTCATCATCATAGTTGGTAGAAATGTATGGAGCTACATTTTTTTGCATCATATTTTATAGTCCTTTATGTTGTATTTCAAAACAAGAACAATTATGGATTATATATGGATTTGTTCAGGATTGAACTGGCTACAACCTTCAGTAGCGGTGTTTTTGCAAGCCTAAAATAAACCTGTATACGGTTATATTGTGACAATTTCTGGTGGATTTTCGAAGTAAGCATCCGTGCATCTATTTTGGGATAATAGCCTGTAGATCACAACCCCTTGCGCAGTAAGGGTTTCCCCCGATTCTTTCTTTTCACTTGACGAAATAGTCAATTATCTTCACCTGTATTGATAGTTATTGCATCAATGTCATTCACGAATGAAAGAAAAACAAACGTTGTGCCATGAAATGAAATAGCTTTAGCAGTGTAAAGTTCATCTTCAGTCTCGCTAGCAATTGCTCAGTGTCATGACCCCGGTTCGATTCTCCTCTCCGAAGTTACATTTTTTGTCACACAGAAATATTTATCTGCTTGGTATTTTTCAGCCGTCGCACAACCATATATATCCACTCTGTAATAGCATGAATCTCATAAATTTAAAAGAGTATTTGTATTATGTGACCTTATTATATTTTTATCGTTTTCTAAATAAATGAACCAGCCATGGAGTGATATGAGTGTTTGTTTTCATTATAGGTACTTTATAGCTATTAGCTAGTGATCTAAAGTAATCTTTGTTAAACCAACTTTCTGTTGTCCACGTTGTTTCAGCAAAAATCTCATGGCTGAGGTAAAAGTTGCACTCCTGCTATTTAAATCATTCTAATTTAAATTCTAATTGTGGGCCAGCTGAACTAGGCTTGCCTAGTTCCTTTTCTGGTGTTACCCCGTCGCTTAGCTGCTTTTAGCCCATCCCACCTATCTCACTAGAACTTCATCTGTGGTTTCTGTGTCATACTGTGCATTTTTCAACCACAGTGTGTTGTTGTACATTAATTCTGAACCGTTCTGATCTCATAGTATTTAATTATAAGGAGGAGAGTGTTATGTGTGTGTCAGTAGATTCTACTTTCTTTAAACTCATTTTCTCAGACAGTTGTTTGTTGTTATAATTGTTTGAATTCAATGAGGAACATTCTCCTCCTTGGTACACCCCCCTCAGGTGATGGAGGGGATGCCGTTACACCTGGAGTGCTCTGGGAACCTGGTGCCTGTGAGGAAAGCCACTCAGCAGCCGCGCAGCTTCAGCTTCCAAGCCTTCAGAGATAACAGACTGCCCGTCTCAGTCAAGGTCTGGCTCCAAATATTTTAACCAGCTCTTTTTTCTACTTGAGATGAGATTCAGTTAGTTTTAAATGAAATGTCTATCTGTCAGTCATTTTTATTCCTTCCAGGACATGTCAGTCTGTCATGCTGTGTTGATGTGTTTGACATGTTGAATTGACTGATGGTCGGTGGAATTTTTTTAATTTTAGCCTATTGTTGACTTTCTGACATTGTATGTCTGTGTTTGCATCTGTCCAGAGGCGGAGCTTAAATGGGTGTGATGGGTGCAGGGCACCCAGGGCAGCCAATCAGAGGGGCACACTAAAACTTTATTTTATGGCTGAAAAAATGATTACAAGCAGAATAAAATAATATTATGATTTTTTGCCAGATACTATTTAGTTGACACTGAAGTGATAAACATCTTAATTTGTTTTGTTATTCAATAATGCATATGTATGATTGGATGTATGGGTGTATGGGCAGTGTATTTTCTGTGAAATCTGGATTGTGTAATGTCGGATCTTGTCGGCTCATTTGCTAAGGATCTGAGCTGTGGAAGATAGCTAGCTTATGTAACAAAACGTAAAAATAGGACATATATATGTCTGCCACTCAGAGTAAAGAAACACAATAAATTATAAATATTCAGTATGTGCCATATTGAAACGTCTTTAGCAAAGTTGAAGCATGAGAAGATGGACAGATCTGATTTTACAATGACAGGAGCAGCTTCAAGTGAAGGGAAGAATACAGTTATGATCCAGATCCTAATGCAGCTAGCAGCAAAGTTTTGTAACTACAGGTACGTTTGGTTGTTGCCTAATAACAAGCTGCTGTCAATCAAATACTTACATCCTTTTTTTGCGGGAATTAAATATTCATATTATCTGCCTCTATCTTTTAGTTGGGAAATCAGGTAGCAATAGTGAGATTTTAGCAGACGGTGTGTCTGCCGCTAATGTTCGCACCCAGGGAGAGAAAGCTAAGCTCCGCCCCTGCATCTGTCTGTCCAGCTCTCTTTACCTTGTATATGTTCATTAAAATCATTGTGCACTTTCCCCTGTCTCCATCACTCACTCTCTCCATCGATTTCAAATCTTGTCAGTATTTACATTATCCTTACTTACTTTAGTTCCAACCAACTTGTTGCTTTCACAGACGTCCTACTCGTGTTTCCACTCCAGCTGTCTACCCACATGTCTGTCTGTCTAGCTGTTTGTCTACCCATATATCTGTCTGTCTAGCTGTTTGTCTACCCATATATCTGTCTGTCTGTCTAGCTGTTTGTCTACCCACATATCTGTCTTTCTAGCTGTCTGTCTACCCACATATCTGTGTGTCTAGCTGTTTGTCTACCCATGTATCTGTCTGTCTAGCTGTTTGTCTACCCATGTATCTGTCTGTCCAGTTGTCTGTCTACCCATGTATCTGTGCGGGTGACATTCACTTGCGTCTCCGCCCCAGAAGAGTGGCCTGTGAAGTGTTCTCCATCGTGGTGTACCTACCTGCTCTCTATATGTAACTGTGTGCACGTCCTTTAACTCTTTCACCTTCTTGCCTGCCTGCCAATCTTGCGGCCTGCTTGTCTGTATGTCTGTCTCACTGTCTCTCTTTCTCTCTCTCACGGTCACTGTTACTGTCTGATCTGACAGACGTCCAGGTAAATGTGCAGGTAAATCTCTCTCTCTCTCGCCTGCCTATGGACTGCTTCCATTCTTCCCCCTGTGTTTCTGCTCGACAGCCCTATCACAGTGCCGGCCGTCTAATTCCTCCTTTCCTCTGTTCTTCTCTCTCTCTCTCTCCGTCCCCCCATCTCCTCTGTCTTATCCTGCTCTTCACCCTTCATCTGTTCTGCTGACCTCTCCTTACCTCTGCATTCTCTTTGGTCTCTCCACCTTCCCCCGCCTCTTTCTCTTGTATCTCCTCTCTCTGTGGGCCTATCAGGTCAGAGACAGCAATAAGGAGGCCTCGGGGTTCCTGTCGTTCTTGCGGAAGTCTACCAAGTATGAGGATTCTCAGCATGTCCTGTGTAACCTCAACATCACCATGCCGCCCTGTGTTAAGGTAAACACGCAAGAATCCACTCAAACCCAACCCACTCTCTCATATTGGAAACACCTAAATACTGACTCTACATACAACATCACCATGCCGCCCTGTGTTAAGGTAAACACGCAAGAATCCACTCAAACCCAACCCACTCTCTCATATAGGAAACACCTAAATACTGACTCTACATACAACATCACCATGCCGCCCTGTGTTAAGGTAAACACGCAAGAATCCACTCAAACCCAACCCACTCTCTCATATTGGAAACACCTAAATACTGACTCTACATACAAAGAACATACATTAACCCATGAGTGGTTCTAAGTTAGTACCCATGAACAATACTCTCACTCAGTCTTTCATACACTCACTCAACTTTTGACATACTGGGCCTGTCACCTCTTCTAACCCCCTCGCTATCACATTCACAACCCATCTTAACCTGGCCAATACAGAAAGGGATGACATTTGTTCTACATTAGCTGATGTAGGTTGATCTCATTCATTTAATGGATGTTACGAATGGGCAGTTTTTCTGTGCTTCAGTGGTTCCCTAGAAGAGCTCTCCCCAGGAGATATTTCAAAGCCGTTAACCAATCAGATTGTGAGCTCTAGCATTACCTCCTGGGGAACATTCACCAGATGATTAGGCATCAAACAAAAATACATAAATGTAATAAATATTAAATTAATTCAGAGGGACAAATGATTGGCAGTATTGATTGATTGGCAGTTCAAAAGTATCAATAAAACATAGGATTAGATGACCCTGGACATAATGTGATACAGTACCTCAAAGACAGGACCCATGTTCAACGTCTGTTCTCTTGTGCTCGTGTGTCCTTCGTTTGTGGTCCAGGTCGTGGGTAGTGAGGAGCGCAGGCGAACTCTGACCCCGTTGGCCCTGAGGGAGCGCTACAACACACTGAATGAGCCCAGTGTGGGTAAGTCTCGCCATGCCTGTGCAGAAGCCCCCTCCCCACTATACAAGAGGAGGCGGGGCCTGAATGTTGCAACCCTACTCCTCTGCTCCTCCTACTCTTTGTTTCTCTGGCACACGCATGAGCCTTGGATGCAATGCACTGCTCTACTGCCCCCCAGTACACCTAACAGTGCCATGATGGCACCGGTTTAATTCTGTGCCAAACGTGCAAAAACGTACACAGTTCAAGAGTTCAATAGGAGAATTTGGCCCTTCCTGTCCTGATACATTCCTACTGAAATACCTGCTATGATTTGCATGGCGCTGGTGCCGGCCGCTCCACTGCGAGTCCAGTTAGCATGTTTAGCATTTAGCTTAGCGCTGGGAATGGGTGTGTCCTCGCAGTGGAGCCAGCCAGAGAAGTCCTCTGATTAGTCCATGGTAGATGAGCCGAGATAGGAAGGACTGCTCATTTGTAACGTGGTGAAGATGAGGGCAAGGATTTTTCTGTCCATGTGAGCAGAGCCCTGCCACATTGTGCATCTGATTTCTATGGTTGTGGAAAGGACTGGTGTCTGAATGAACCCACTTCTAACCTTCCCTGCCTATAGTCTGCTAACACACATGGATCGAATGGGCAAAAACAGTATTCTCTGTGGTTAATACATTATTGCCTTCAACAAACCAATGATTTTGTCAAGGTAAGTTTGCTCTTATCTATTATAATAGCAAATGATGGTAGTGGGGGTGAAATGTAACTCTTGACAAATCTGTATGAATTGTAGTTTTGGTGTTATTCATTTAAAAATGTTCGGTTGTGTAGTAATGATTTACTCCAGTATTTTGCAGCAGATGTGCTGCCTCAGACATAGTTTGAGTATATAAAGTGTATTTAGATCTACACCTGTTCTATCTGAACTGTATCTCTTTCCTTAGCTACAGTAAATGCCATGGAGAGGACCGAACACAAGATCTCCCTCATATCTGAACAGTTAGGATTGAGCTGGGCAGGTCAGTGTCTTGTACATGATGAACCTACATGAATCCAGTATGTGGTTACATGAAAGTATACAGTATTTTATATACCCTGCGTCCTCCATATTGGGACTGTGTACATGTCTTCCTCTTTTGGCTCTATTCTCCAAAAGTGTGGATTTTAAATTTAATGATAACTATGATGTTGTGTGTAGATTGTCAGTGTTGTTTTGAGGATGTTTGTGTACATGTTACTTTCACTATTGGGTCGTATTCATATAATTTTCATATTAAGCATTTATTTGGTTGCATATACTGTGCGTGCAATAACTGCCTTAAGTCTGATATCCATTTCCTGCACTACAGCGCATACTGCAGCAAATGTTCTTTTCTTCTTGTCATGAATAACATTTTCAGCATTTTAAAGGCATGTTGAATTGGATGTACACTTTTTGTGTGTGTTTAGGAAGTTTTTTCGGGGGTTATTTTCCCTCACTGGACAGCACTTCCTTTATGATGAAGTGCTGTCCAGTGAGTTTAATTGGCATTAGATTTGTACATTAATCTGTTCCTTGTCTTGAATTAGTTCTGCAGCAACTTCCCTTTTCCTACTTTTTTAGGCTTGCTTATGGTTTGCACTTTCCAGTGTATTTTCAGTCTTTCACCATGTGATATAGCCACACCCAACTTCTGTAAAGTGTTCCTTATTCTGCTTTAACATGGTGAGCATTATTCAATGTAACGTCTTCCTTGGTCTACCAGGACGTTTGTGATTGCTGAGCTCAGCAGTGCTTTCCTTTTTTAAGGGAGGATTTTGATACGCCAAAAATATTGGTTATGATTTATTTATAATTTTTCTCCTGATCAACCAGAAACACCTGTTAAGCCATTTGTCCCAATACTTTTAGTGCCCTGAAAAACAGCTATTATATAAATAACAGTTGTTGTCAGATTGAACTTGTTAGAACAATATATACACAAATAAAAGCAGAAAATCTATACTTTATATTAGTAATTGTTTGCTTTTGAATCCAAAATGTTGTAGGGCTGAGCCCCAAAAAAGAAGTTGCTTTACAATCCTAAAAATGATGCCCCGTAAAGGCTGATTTACTGGATGATTTATTGTGTCTCAGAATTGGCGCGGGAACTGCATTTCGGCGTGGATGACATTAACAGGATCAGGGTAGAGAATCCTAACTCCCTCCTGGACCAGAGTTCAGCCCTTCTCAACCTGTGGGCCAGTCGGGAAGGCAAGAGGGCCAAGAGTGAGTCTTTCATACTGTCTGAAAGCCCAACTCTCTTTATTGCTTTCTTCATTCTCTGAGCCCTTTCTCTGTCTTTTCCCCTCTCAGTGGAAAGTCTGTATGGGGCTCTGAAGAGCATCGACCGGTTAGACATTGTGAGTTGTGTTGAGTGTCAGCACCAGTCCGGGGCCTCAGAGGAGGGTGCCTGCAGACTGGCTGACTGCGACTCCACCCTGCTCTCCCCCAGCCTCATCAATGGTAAGAGACAAATACACAGGTGTGCACATAAAACACACATGTGCACACAATCATACACAGGGGGTGATAAATGCCAATAACCTGCCTCATGTCATTTTATATATAATGTATTCAGTGAGGAAAAAAGGTATTTGATCCCCAGCTGATTTTGTACATTTGCCCACTGACAAAGAAATGATCAGTCTCTAATTTTAATGGTAGGTTTATTTGAACAGTAAGAGACAGAATAAAAATGTAAAAAATCCAGAAAAACGAATGTCAATAATTTTATACATTGATTTGCATTTTAATAGGGGAAATAAGTATTTGACCCCTCTGCAAAACATGACTTGGTATTTGGTGGCAAAACCCATGTTGACAATCAAAGTGGTCAGATGTTTCTTGTAGTTCGCCGCCAGGTTTGGCCACATCTCAGGAAGGATTTTGTAGCACTCTTTGCAAATCAGTCATTAAGGTTTCGAGGCTGACATTTGGCAGCTCGAAATTTCAGCACCCTCCATAGATTTTCTATGGGATTAAGGACCTTCATGTGCTTCTTCTTGAGCCACTCCTTTGTTGCCTTGGCCGTGTGGAGTTGATGCGGTGAAGTTGTCCTGTCCCCTTAGCAGAAAAACATCCCCTAAGCATAATGTTCCCACCTTCATAGTTGATGGTGGGGATGGTGTTATTGGGGTCATAGGCAGCATTCCTCCAGATTTTGGTCTCATCTGACCACCACCCTTTCACCCAGTTCTCCTCTGAATCATTCAGATGTTTATTGGCAAACTTCAGACGAGCCTGTACATGTGCTTTCTTGAGCAGGGGGATCTTGCTGGCATTGCAAGATTTCAGTTCTTCACGGCGTAATGTGTTACCAATTGTTTTCTTGGTGACTGTGGTCCCAGCTGCCTTGAGATCATTGACAAGATCCTCCCATGTAGTTCTGGGCTGATTCCTCACCATTCCCATGATCATTGCAACTCCACGAGGTAAGATCTTGCATGGAGCCCCAGACCGAGGGAGATTGACAGTTCTTTTGTGTTTCTTCCATTTGCGAATAATTTGCGAATAGGTGACAACAGCACCAACTTTTGTCACATTCTCACCAAGCTGCTTGGTGATGGTCTTGTAGCCCATGCCAGCCTTGTGTAGGTCTACATTTTAGCAGGTGGGAGGCATAGCTCAGAGGAAAGTCAAAACCAAAAGGAGAACCACATAGGACGAGAGGTGGGAGTGTATCGGAGCTGGCCTTTTTTGGAGGAATCTGTGTGGGCGAGTGGTACTCAGGTAGCCTCTTCCTCTCCTGGTTCTCTTCCTCCTCTGTTGGTTCCATTGTCACTGGGGGCAGTACGACATGAAGGGCAGCTGGTAGTGGCAAGGTGGGTATGTGCCTGTTGGCTTGTGCTTCTCCTTCTACCTTGTCATCGCCCCTAAGCTGCTCTGCTGGGGACCTTTTATCTTAGCCCACACAAAGCCTGTTTAGCTGTAGGTATACCTATGCAGGTGTAGCAGAGGAAGTTGCTGAGCTGGTTGAGGGGCATTTAGTTCAGGCCATTGAGAGCAACGTATCACATTTGACATGCTCATTGACACATTAGGTGAGTCTTGAATTGGTTTGGTTGCTTAAGAGTTTTCGTTTTGGCACTTATCACCCCTCACACTAACACAATTAACCAAGTTTGTCAGTGATATAATAATAGCTCACTTGCCCCTTACCAATGACAAGGCTGGTTCTTCCCAAGTGTTTGGGTAACACAGATTGAACCTTCTTTCTGTTGCTCCACAAGAGGTCACGGACACAGGTCGTCCGCCTGTAGTGTACAAGCCACAAGTTATTAAACACCCATTGTTCAGAAGGGGTAAGTGGGATTTGGGCTGCATGGTTGATTGCTGATGATTCTCAAAAGATTTTGAGTAACGTCTGAGGAATGGTGTGATTTCCACCATAACCCAGTGATATTTAAGCATGTAAGCATTTCCTTACTGCATTTTGGTGATAGCCATGTTGTGTTCAGTTTCACTGTCTTCACACCTCATGCTTTAGTCCTGAAAATGATGGTTTTCACATGATATAATAGAAAATGTGGAAGAAGCCTTAATGATATACAGTTTGAAAAGTCATTTAAAATATTACTAATCACTGAGTTAATTAGTTAGTCCAAAATATAGATTTGGACTGATTAATGGTTAAGTTTGATGGTGTGTTTGCGTGTTTGTGTGTGGGTGTGTACGTGTGTATGTACGTGTGTGCGTACGTGTGTGTGTGTACGTGTGAAAGTATGTGTGCCTGATATGTATACCCTGTCCTAACTGGCATTAGTGAACATTACTGTGTGTGCTCTGGGAGTTGAGGCCTCCATACCTTGTTCCTTTGTACCTCCCTCTGTCTCTCCTAGATCTGTCCCTCTTTCTCTCTCTCTCGCTTTCTTTCTCTGTGACATGTCATATCTGCTGCCCAGCCGTCCTCCTCTCCTCCCCACAGCTCTTCCTCTTCGACCTCTGACCTCATATCGACCTCATGTTGACCTCTGGGCCTCTCCTGTCATCTTATTTTCCCGCGCTCCCGTGTTAAGTCGAGCGGGGACCCTCTTCTCCTCTCTCGATGTAGCTGTCTGTTTCTGCATGTGCATGATGCCTGCCTATCTGTACCTCTCTGTAATTTGCGGTAGTTCTCTGTACCTCTCTGTAGTTCACTGCCTCTCTCTGTACCTCTGTAGTTTTCTGTATCTCTCTCTGTCTTTCCCTGTACATCTTTGTAGTTCTCTGTACATCTCTGTCTCTCTCTGCACCTCTCTGTAGTTCTCAGTACCTCTCTGTCTCTCTGTAACTCTCTGAACCTCTTTCAGAACCTCTCATTGTCTCTGTGTCTCTCTGTACCTCTTTCTGTGTCACTCATCAGGGGTTTTACTCTGTGTTGATGTGGGAGATGGTGGAGTATCACAATAAAAACTTTGTTATCAATAAAATGTTGCTGTTTTGGAATAAGAACCGTGTATTTGCATGGCATGTTACTATATCCTTATGTGTATTTTACTTATTTTTATCTTCTTTCCATGTTTTTGTCCAACTTCTTGTAAATTCTCTATTAATAACTCCTTCTAACTCACTGGTTTTCTGTTGACTCTATGGTGTTGAGTTTATGCTAGGCTGTGACACTGCACATAACGTTCTCAAAACAATGTAGCAGGCACATGACAGCTTTGTCATTAGGACAACTTTGTCATGACGTCACAGATACATTGTGAGAATGTTATTTGCCAGCTAGCACATTTTTGATGGTGTGGAGTGTGTGTGCTTGCGTGTGTGTGTGTGTCCTCCTGAGTACAGTGACCTGTGAATTGTGGGTCTTTTCATGCATCTCAGTATGATTGTGTGTGTGTGTTTAACATGAGTTGACAGTGCTGTGCAATATGATGTGTGTTTGTGTGTTTGCAGACAACGTGTGTGGAGTTGTTTTTGCTTTACTTTATGTTGTAACATTACTTCTATGTTTCTGTGTTTAAATGAAGAGGTACAGTAGGGCCTTACCCAGACAAAACATCATCATTCCAATTCATGTCTTCAACATCTGTTTCATTCAATTAACATGTCCGTCCCATAATCCCCCTCTCTACCATCTCTATAACATCCCAGCAACCTTATGCCCACTTAAATAGTCACACAAAGGCTACTACACTAAGATAGTTTTAACGTTGTACGTAGGTATAAACACTGAAAGATATTAAGTGTAAAGCAATTTTATTGTCCAGCATCCACACACAGATCCTTCTACACCTTATTATTACCACACCACCTACATATTACCCCCAGCAACACACACAGATCCTTCTACACCTTATTATTACCACACCACCTACATATTACCCCCAGCAACACACACAGATCCTTCTACACCTTATTATTACCACACCACCTACATATTACCCCCACCAACACACACAGATCCTTCTACACCTTATTATTACCACACCACCTACATAT
>JACXGJ010011477.1:0-19756 GCA_016801105.1 Esox niger | reverse complement strand
GGGACCCCTGATCGCGGCCCTACAGTGAGAGAGCCCTGGAGCATTTAAACACACATGGCTGAAGTGGGGACCCCTGATCGCGGCCCTACAGTGAGAGAGCCCTGGAGTATTTAAACACACATAGCCGAAGTGAAGTGGGGACCCCTGATCGCGGCCCTACAGTGAGAGAGCCCTGGAGCATTTAAACACACATGGCCGAAGTGAAGTGGGGACCCCTGATCTCGGCCCAATGGTGAGAGCCCTGATGCATTTCAACACACATGCGCACACATAAACACAGTAAAGCGCTGCCCAAAGAGTTAATTCATTGCACTAAACCCACCCTACACAGGACAGAGCATCCAAGCACAACACATACACACTCCTCAAATCTCAATCTTCATTGGCTGCGGTTAGACATCTCTTTGGAAAAGCTGACAATTTGAGTGAAGCATTAAATCCACTCTGAAATACTTTGGCAGACCACTTCTATGACTAAAGCTGGGGATTTAACAAGAGAGTTTCTAAGTAGTTATAGGCCCCGTTATTGTACACAGAAGGCGGTATTGTGCGAGAAGAGCTAAGAAAATGCTAAACTCATCTTGTGTGGGGAATATTTAATAATCCGACACACTTTTGACAGGGCTTTACTCAAATTTTGAATCCAGGAGCCTATTCTGAGAAATGTCGTAGAAACCGCTTAAAACTCAACTCATTACACTCGTGAAGTATATATCTATCTAGTCAGACCAATCAGAGCAAATTCCACACCAAAATAAAAACACCATAATTTATAATTCTACCTTAAAAATACAGTCTTAGTCATCAACTTTTGTCATATGCACATTAAGATAGAACTAATGTACAAGAAAGGCTATGTGGATCTCTTATTTTTCATATTTCGTTCTGTTAACTATATTGTTTAATTAGTCATTTATCTTCTTGTCATTTATTTTTCAAGGAAACAGTATTTGACATATGTTTGATGACTACGTGAATACATACGAATAAATGAATGCAAATTAATACATACACTCCACACACACACACACACGGGACAACATACTGTACCCACATACACAAGGCCACCCTCTCCAGTCCTTGAACGCGTACTAAATTTTTTCAAATAAACACACAGGGCCCTCTTTAATTGGATGCTAAAATGCCCTAGCGGTAAGTGGTTGATTCTCAACTTGGCATTGGGAATGACATTTAAATAAAGCTAAAATGAGAGTGAACTGAATGGGGTTTGGCTGACTGAAAGGGGGGTATCAGAGCGAATCCTCTCTTCTCTTGAGTCAGTGTGTTCATATATATATGTGCGTGTGTGTGTGTGTCAGTATTGAACACTGTCCAGTGTGCCACAGCCAGGGCTACAGGAAGGGGAGAGGGGAGCACCAGGCTGCCCCTAACCTTCAGTCTTATCAGGCACTGCTTGCCTGTAGTCCAGTTGGTTTACCCAGGGGGGGCGCGGGGTGCTACGCCAGGGACCGCTGACGAGGCTTTATCCTGGGGTACAGCTGCAGCAGAAGACAAGGCAAGAATGAGATGGGATACACCAGAGAAGGCCAGGATTGGCTCAAAGGGATGCAGTGCTGTTGTCTCGTGTTATTATACGATAAAAAAACGTATTTTCATGAATTCAAAGACCTTGTTAAGCAAGTCCCTTAGGCACTTGCTTAACAAGTTTTTAAAATATTTTTGTAAAAATTGGGTCATGGTGGGGGGCGAGAATGGCTGGTGTAGAAGTAGAGCCTCAACCTGTCCACAAGATGGCAAGGCAAAAAACAGAAAAACTGGATTCTGGGATATTGATTTTGTGGTGTTTGGTTCAGAATTTTTATCAAAGCACATTCTGAAAAACTGTTGTATTGATGTGATCCTTTATAGCAAAAGTAGAGCATTACAGAATCCGTCTCATTCGCTTCCCTTGATTTTATGGCTTTCTTGTTAGCTAATCAAAATGTTGAAGCTCTTCCAATAGATGACAATATATAGACAAACCCATTAAAGCACAATCAAAACCCAGATTCATCTAACAGGATTGTGGAATCCCTCTTATTCTGATCTCATAATAACCCTTCGGGGGGGAAAGACAACACTGAAAATGAGACATTTGTTTCAATAAATACAGGCTTTTTTTGTATAAGAACGCATGTGAGTGTGTTTTGGTTGGGCCTCATCCACATCAAATTGTGTGTGTGCGCGCGTGTGTGTTGGGCCTCACCCCTAGCAGGTTGCGTGGTACATAACCCTCCCTGTGGTCTAGTCGACCCCACCACCAGTCAGTCTCGCTGTCGTCCTGCCGCCGCAGAATAGTGATGGCATCGCCCTCGCCGAACGACAGCTCGTCAGGACACTGGGCCTCATACTCCCACAGCCCGTATACCGTCCCCTTGTTCATCACGCCCATCTTCTCCTGGACACCTGGGAGAACACACACTGCATCACATACAACTCTACAGAATACAAACAGGCGTGACACTTAAGAATGTGCCGCAGGAAAAATACAACAGTGTACATTCAGGTGCCCTACACAGTTGGGGCAATATGACCTGACCAATCACATTCCCCTGCAAGAACCAGCCCTGGCCGATGGAGTATTCTCACCGTAGAGGAACTGAGAGCACTGAATGTAGCCTTCCTCCATCTCCTCACACTTGTCTGCTGCAGTCTCCACATCGCTGATGGTGCTGGCAAAGATGGCCGCCCCCGACTCCACCAGCAACTTGCACAGGTGAACGCTGTTACAGGAGGCGGCGCAGTGCAGTGGTGTCCTGTAGGAACAAACCAGACGGGTTGTCGAGGTCAGCACAGTCCATGACAACCACATAGGGTGACTCAGGCTTCTTCCAGAATGGTGGGGTTCTGACTGTAAGTACGTTGTATTTGATATTCAGTTTAGCTTATTGCAGGTTTTTCTTAGTTATTCCGTAATGATAATGTATGTGAAGACCAGGGCTCTGGTGAATGGTGAGCGTTAAAATGTCAAGCTAACCGAAACATCCGTGTTTTCAGGAGGCACGACTGTGGCCATGTAACTGAGGCAAAACTGCATTATGATAATGTCAATTAGTTGTGCCAAGAACCCCCACCCCAAAATGCCCATGTCAGCAGTCAGGTTTTGAAAAGGGGTACTTCCAGAGTAATAACTGTGATGAATGAGTGAACGATCCCCATTCGTGCGGTCGAGTGAGGGTGACGTCTGACTCCTCACCAGCCGTCGCTGTCGGCAGCGTTGACGTTTACTCCGAAGTCCAGCAGGAACTTGACAATGTGGTGGTGTCCGGCACACACAGCATTGTGCAAAGGGGTGATGCCCTCGTCGTTGGCCGTGCTGGGGTTCTCCACCTGGGAAGGAGCACAGGGCAGAGGGCAGATAGACGTAAGCTGATCCAGAAGGGGACGGAGGTTCAACCATTTCAGGAGCTTTTAGAAGAGCTTGGAAGTGGACTGCCACAGACACATAAATACACATTATGAATCAAGGGCAGACAACGAGATAAAAACTCCTCAGGCTGCTATGGCTCCCCAACTAAAACACTTGTACTGAGTCGATTTAAATAATAACCTGACTCAGTACGCTTGTACTGAGTCAGGTTATTGCATTGTGGGATTAAAATGCATTTTAAAATATTCACGATTGATCTACACACATTATGATATAATGTAAGCAGTGTCTTATTTGATTTATTGTAACTAAAGTTAGTTAAAATAAATAGTTCATTTATTGAAACTAACTATTGCTACTATGCTAATGTTTTGGTCCAAGTTGACACTGATCGGTTACATTCAAACATAATTGCTCCAGAGTCACAGTCAATGGCTGATCATTGGCCATGACCCACATCTTAAAAGGGGATCACGGGGGAGGAGAAAATCCATATGTCTAAATAAATAAAGTAAGCAAACAAGTTGACACACGCATGCAGAAAGTGTAGAACATCAAGCGTACATGAATATAGACTACAATGTCAGCAAAGTTAATATTATTTAATTTAATATTCATATTTGTTTGTATGTCTGTATGTGTCCTCAACCCAGTTTCAATCCACAGTTTTGTAAAAATAAAGTCATGTATATAAACAATATACTTTATATACTCTAACTACAAGTAGGGAATAACGCAGTTTAATGAAGGCACAGGTCATGTAAGTTATGATGACCTCACAGGGTGGTGAAATGCATAGGGATGAGATAAACACGCTTTCTGGTGACAGTATTTGGGTCTGGACGGACCTCGTAGATAATCCTCTGCACCAGGTCAAACTCTCCCTCCAGCGAGGCGTCCAGCAGCAGAGCCAAGGGGTTGAACTTCACCCTCAGGCCGTGGCCTGTCCGCTCTGAGTTGGGTTTCTTCAGGTTAGTGCGCTTTTCCTGTACAGGGACAAAGACAGGGAACAAGAAGTAAAACGCCCTTGAGGACAAGCAGACATGCAGCTCACAAACAAAACAATCAAAAAGTGGTTTAAAGGATCAACAAACAGCACAGAGAGGGTGAAAATAAATCCACATAAAATGGTGTAAACTGTCCCTTGAATCTGTCCCTCGACTGGAGTGTGTGTGTGTGTGTGTGTGTGTGTGTGTGTGTGTGTGTGTGTGTGTGTCTGTGTGGTGCCTCACCACAGTCTGAGAGGGGCTGGTGGCAGCCTCTTCTGGAGAGCTGACCTCGGTCACGGGGCTTGGCAGGGTGGTCAGGGAGCCCCCCCCCAGGTTATTGTTGTCTGTATCCTCCTCCAGGGTGGGCGGGACCAGCTCTTCAGGGGACAGCGGCGGGGGCAGCACCTTGTTGTCGTTGGGGTCGGGAGGCGGAAGGGGTTCCGAGGACAGCCCGTCCGTCATGGCCGGTGTCGCGGGTGGGGGCAGATTCTCGGGCGACGGGTTCCCGTTGTCGGAGTCCGCCAACGGGCTGCCGGGGTAGTCGGGCGGGTTGGCGGGCTGGTAAAACGGAGTCCCTCCCGACCCAGCTCCACCTGCGGCCGTCCCGGCTCCACCCCCCTCCATGCCGCCCGCCAGGGTGTTGAAGCGCTGGTAGAGAAGCTTCTGTATGTTGGGCCCGGCGGGGCCCTCCGGCTCAGTGATGGAGCTGCGCTTCTTGAGGGGGCGCGGGGCATTGGCCAGCTTTTTGCGCAGCACCTCCAGGTCAGCGTCGCTTTGGTAGCGGAGGGGGGAGTGGGCCATGGGGGTGAGTTTGGTGGGGCTGAGGGGCCGAGGTATGTTCTCCACGTTTGGGGGGGGCGTATCCGGTGCCGCGTCCATGTCGGCGCCATCTCCGTCAGCCGAGTCGTCACCGGCCGGGCCCTGGAGCGCAGGAAAGGCACCTCCGGTCGGGGGGAAGGGCAGGGGGGAGGGCGGCGTTGAGTTCGACGGGAGAACGGGCTTCCCGTAGACTGCACACAGACAGACACAAAAGAGAATAAAAACAGTTTATTACCCCGAAAAAGCTGAAATAACATAGCTCAACCTTATCTTTCTGTACAATCTCCTAAAGCATTTGTAACTACACCCTTCCAATGACTGTAGAAGCACAGGAGATAGATTAGAGTCATAAGATAGTGAGAGTTTTTACCATAACTCTTTTACCGGTCATATGCACAGCGCCAGTCAAATGTTCAGACCGACATTTTCATTCAAGTGAATATATAATCATGTGTCCAAACTTCTGGTCCAGTGCCCTTCTTCCCAGCAAGCCTTTCCACGTACCTGCTTTGAGCGCAGGCTTAAGCGGGTAGCTCTTGGGCGCGGCCGGCTGGAGGTACATGTGGTAGATGGAACTGGAGTTCATGGTGGCTGGGCCCTTGCGTGGCGACTGGGGCCGGGAGCCTCTGTCAGGGAGGAAGGGACGCACGGCCACAGCCAGGACCGGGTCGGGCCGTTCCCCGGGAGGACACGACGGGAAGACGGGCGGGTTGGGTTGGAAGGTCGGGCTGGGGGGCACCGAGATGCGCTGTTGGATCTGCTGGGAGGAGGAGCCGGTCGAGGGAGGAACGCGTGGCCAGGCGGGGCCGGGCGGGGCGGGGAGCGGGCCTGGCCGGCGGTCGAGAGAGCTGGTGGAGCCGGCTGATGTCAGGTGCGAGCCGTAGGGAGGGGGCTGCGGCTTGGAGGGGGCCACCGGCGACGAGTCCAGCACCTTGGGTGTATATACAATATCTTCATGAATAAAATACTGACCCAACTAGTTCAAAGGTTAGGGATATGTGGCACACTGCAAGGGCACGCCTCAAAGGCAGATCATGTAAAGAAATACTAAATAAAGGCCAAAGATAAATCAATACAGTTGTTATTTCCTCTTTTTTCAGTCCGAGCCGCTCCAACATTATTGCGTTTAATGTTGTGAATGACGAACAATGTTAAAGATGCTAATTAAATGGTGAGTGAGGACTGACATTGCCTGATGAGTAAATGGTGAGTAAGGACTGACCTTGTCGGCGGTGGGAGCAGCAGGGGAGCTCAGAGGGGAGGACTTGCCCTGTGTATCAGATACCGACTCCCTCCGGACGTGGGGCTTGAGAGATGCATTGCCCTTGCCAATGGTGGGCCAGCCAGCGTCATTAGCTAAGGACGGAGATGGGAGATGGGGTGTGTTGAGTTTGTGGTCTCAGAGAATGACCTGTGGGAAGTGTGTTAATAGGAGGCTACAGGGTTGACAGAAAGGGCACAAATCCCATAGCATTTTCTGTCATGCATTTGACCGAAAATGTCAAGAGATATAGTCTCATTGATAATACTAAGTGAACCTGAGGAAATAAAATATACAAAAAAATGTCACTCTTCCTTATAAAAGTTTTCAATTTAGTAGCAAAACCTGTAAAATATTGTAGCTTCTTCCAGAATCAGTTTTATAAGCAAAATATATTGAACTGAGCACTACAATTCTAATCAGCTTCAGCAAGAGCCAAGCTACGCTAGAGATGGGATTTTCGAAAAATGATACTAGAGGAAGTAACTGAGTTGAATCCAAAAATTTGGGCCATTTCACCACAGAAAAAGCAACCTCTATCTGCTCTTCTGAACTACCAACAATTTAATGTTTTCAAAATCACAACACTAGCTATCTGGTGCTAGCGTAGATTTGGGCAATGTATTTAGGATGATAAAGAGCAATATTTTGCTAGGCTAACTACTGTACATTGGGACATTTATATGTATATTTACAACCGTTAAAAATACTTACATGACATTGTCAGGCTCATCACATCAGACTCCTATACCATGTTACATTTTATTTTGTAGTTTAATATATTTTTAAACGGTTAGTACGTACAAAAAGAAACCTTGCACAAGCCTCAAAAACAGCTTATTGTAGAAGAAGCCGTTACTTAATTCTGTATTTGTGAGGCATCTTGGTGCACATTCATGACCTCTAGCTAAGGCATTGGCCTGTCAAACAGCAAAACCCCGTGGTTTGAGAACCACCTTTGAAAGCCCTGTGTCTGGTGAGGTGCTTGTGAGTTATAACATTTGTGGAAAAAGTCAAAGATATGAGCTAACATTTTCTGAGGTAGCTTGAGAGGTCAATATGTTGTTACTGATCCAGGCCCTGAGGGAGGAGGAGCTCAGTGAACCTTCTCAGAGCAGCTAGTTGCACACATACAGGAGCAACAGAACAATTCGGTCCAATGTCAGCCCACCTCAGGGTTCTTCCTACAGTAACAAAACATTCATATAGAGTGGGTCCTGTACCAGCCACACACCCCTTCGGTCATTTTAGAAGTAATCCCCGGAGTTGAGTAAGTAGGACAGTGAACTTCAAAACAATTTGATTTGGTTGTGCCTCTACTAAATACAAAAAGTGTTTGTTCAGAGCAATGCTTAGATTTCCCTGAAAAACATGGAGAGGTACACATTGAGGAGAACCTCACACATTTGTGAGCTGTGAGTGTAAAAACCTGACAGTTCAGAATTATGTTCAGGCAGGGCTGATTCACTGGGCCCAAGGCTTGGCAAGTCCCACTGGTCGTAATTATGTCCATGTTGTCTATAACTGAGAAGGCCCAGGCATATACCTTCTCAGGGGGCCCAGTATTCCTGGCCACAGCCCGGTGTTCAGTAGCCCAATGCTGAATGTCAGGGGGCTTTCAAACACTAAGACTTGCCACTATCGAAGTCATTGGAGAGCAGCAGTTTGGTTTATGTTGTATCATGTTTCTGTAAATGTATCATTTAATTGTGTAGCCCAGTAGGTCTACTGAATAAACCAATATTCATGTTATTTCATTTTCTGAAACCACTCAAATCATAATTTTTTCCCTGTGGTAACACTTCTTTGTTTGGAGTCCAAAAACTATGTGCCACGATGGGTTGTGTTTCACACAGAATAGCTCACTTTCATGTGTGGCACAAAAAATATACAAAAAGCACCACAGAGGAAAGCTAGAGATCTTCGACATGTGGAGATCAATGGCTGCTACATCACACGCAGAGGCATCCTGCCCACGACTACAGAGGCAGAGTTTACAGGGCAGCCCGCTCCTTCTGCTAGGCGACCGTTCCCCAAGGTACAGATCCAGGATCAGCGTCTCACATCCTCAGCCCTCGATGGGGGACATGCAAAGCTGACCCTGAACCAGCGTACTGGGGCGATGACACCCTAACCACCCGGACACCCGGCCACACTCACAGGACGTGCTGCCTGAGCCGCCCAGCCGAGCCTCGGGAGGGGACGGGGCCACAGGGTCCACTGGGATGTCTAAATCAGACAACTTCCACGGGCCGGGGGGCTTCCGCACCGTGTCCGCCCCTGGAGGAACGCGGCAGGCAGCGGTAGGTGCAGGGATAAAGCCCACAGACGATTACAGACAAACAGGGACAGCAGAGGGAAAGAGAAGGGAAGAATGGAGAGAGGGAGGAAAATGCAGACAGGGTACACCACAAGTTAAAAAGGGGGAGACAAGGAAGTTAGAGGAAAGTTAAGGAAAGAAAAGAGTCATGAAGGAGTGAAAACTGAAAGGACCGTAAGGAGAACTACATGAGTCTAAGATGAACCGCCGGATTTGGTGTTGCTGCTATTACTCCTCTTAATGGACCCTGAATGTTCCAAGCAGTCTCCAAATATTTAATACAGATCAAAATAAACACAGTGTTTCATTAAAAAATAATCCAAAGCATTTCAGTAGAAAGATGCACCATTTATCTAAAACGGAGGGGAAATAAAGATGGGAAAACTAATTTATATTTGAAAATGATCTCTTTTGTGAAGTCCATCCAATAGCCCCACCCACAAATTCCTATCATGTCATTAGAAGGGAACTGACAGATTTAGATGGTACGAAAACATGCATCTGTAGTCCTAACGGCCTGATAAAGGCTGAGACCAGGGGTGCTGGTTGTTTAATTAGTAGCTATTCTAGACCACACCATTGGCCATTGGTGATTTGAAGCTGCCAATTGTTATGGTGGAAAAACATGAGGTCTGTATGGGTTGATTAGTCTACCAGTCTTTACGTGACCTTCACGTGCTATTAATTACATCCACAGTCATGTATTTCTGGCTTTTTTGATACACAAAATGAGTAAAACAGATGGAAATATGAAGAAAAAGGAGCAATAAATATTGAACAAGGCAATAATAAACATTATTGCCAGCCTCCGCATAAAAAACAGATCCGCCAAGGGACAGTCAGTGAAACTTTATGAATCTCTATAAATCAAGATCCTGCCACTTGAGCAAATTTGTCAATAGATGGGGAATATATAACATTTGGTGCAAATTCGTCATCATTATCGTCATGGTGAACAATCAAATCAGAGCGCTCGACAACCAAGACAATGAGGTGAGTAATGTTCTTGGAAAACCAATCCCACAGACGGCTCCAAGGTTCCCTTTGGCTTCCACTGCCCCATTCCTAAACTAAGAACAGTGCAAAACAGACTTCAAAAAGTCCCTAATAGCGAGGTGGACCAACCTGATTTGGAGCGCGCATGATTGGCTGGAGCGTTGACAACCAGTGTCTGGGGTTTTAGGGGGTCGGGGGGGCCAGTGTAGCCCCCCTCCTGTCTGGTCGGCAGGGGGACCTGAATGTACGGCCCCACAGCTGCCACACGGCCCAGAGTTCCAGGGGCCAACTGAGGAGAGGGAGGCCCGTTGCTTCTGTTCAGCTGTAGGGAGAAAGGGACCATGTGACAGAGTCAAGAGAGGGCGCAGAGAAAGGAGAGACAGACAGCAGATTTTGTGTGGTATCAATGAAAGCAATGGACACATTCAGAAGTGCATTGAGGTTGGTGAATGAGTTGGTGTGTGGTTGTTATTTCAGTTCCTGGGGGGGGTTTCTCCTAAGAAAGATCCCAGATGTAACCCGGTTCTCTGTAATGCACCATAGACCAACGGGACCAGAGTCAGAAGGCTGCTTGTTTTAGTGTTCCTTTGGATGCTTTCCTGTTATGTATTTCACTGGCCTGTTTCGGCTCTCTAACCCACTACTTACACAAACCAGACTGTATTGGCATGCAGTTGGCACGACCCTGACAGTCCGAACAGACTGGCAGCCCAAATAACAGCTAGATTTCTCAAACATGCAGGGTGTAAAATCAACCTGGCGATTGACCATGCACTTTTCTTCCAGGGGCGCCAAGTCTTCCTCAGGGCACCATGTGAACGCACCCGTTTCCTACGTGAGGCTGTATGTAGCAGTTTCTTAGTGTAGAGGCGTGTGTGCATTGTGTGTTCCTAGCCTTACTGGCGAGTTCTCTTTTTGACGTGCCTCAGCTTTTTTCTTATAGAGGCGCTCCCGCAGCTCGCCGATGCGCTTGTCCATCAGGGTCACCTCCATGTTGCGCTTGTTGAGCAAATCCTTCTGCTGCTGCAGCTTGCTGTTCTGATCCTGGTTCAGCTTGTTGCGGATCTGGGGACGACACACGTGCAAGCAGAAAGGGGGGGGGGGGGCGATTGTAATTGACTTATGAGAAGTATTGATTTTCAGCAAAAGTAAGCCTGCCGTTTTAAATGATCTGAGAATCAACGGGTCATTATAATATGTCATTGTTTAATACAACACAGAATAAGGGCTCAAGCCTGACGTGCTTCGAAGAGTCTTACTGGGCCGGTGCTCAAAACACTAAACTATACCTGGAGCTCCTGGTAGAGTTTGCGCAGTTCCAGGGCGGCTGTGCTGGTCATCTGTCCTCCCAGAGCTGACTGCAGGCCGTTGAGCTTCCCCCGCCGCAGGTCTTCCAGCTGCAAGCTCAGCTGCTCCACCCGCAGCACGGCCGACTGCAGTTCCACCTGCTTTTCCTGGAACAGCCCACTCACCTGCTCAATCTCCGCTGCTATAGAGGGGAGGGAGAACATATGGTTAAGATTGAACAACTTCACTTTTACAATAGAAATGGCTTGAAAAAGGTGTTACTAAAACTGTATATGAATATATATCAATATTTTATCCACTAGCACATAAAACAGAAAAACGATTGCCGGTAACTCGGTGTGGCTCTGGTCTGCACATCACACTGGGTCAGTAATCAATCTCGGATTCCTTAAAGCATCTTAGTGACAATATAAACCTACACAAGTTGCCATTGATGACTTTGCTGTAGTCCACCTGGCCCCTCATGGCGCGGATCTTCTTCAGCTTGGCTTCCTGGCTCTCCACACGCTCCTTCAGCCTCTGCAGCTTCTCGCTCTCAGACACCGACTGCTGCTGCCGACGCTCCTGCTGCTTCAGGTAGCGCAGACGCTGCTCCTACAGTCAGACAGGCAGGGACCGTGAGACAGGCAGGGACCGTGAGACAGGCAGGGACCGTGAGACAGGCAGGGACCGTGAGACATGTGACATACACTGTCCATATCAGACATTTACTAGAAACTCAGAGTTTTCGTGTTGTTCTAATTAACATCCATTAATGGAGAGCTCACAGGGCCAGAATGCCTGAGGGCCTCAAGTAGGCTCACAAAATGTTGATACATTTTTTAGATATATGCCCCATTGACCGATCTGGCCGTGCACTGAACTTAATCACAATGAAGACCTAGTTTGAGTTTATAAAGCCAAAGTTAAGCATCAATGACATCCTGTGTACTGGCAGAAAAACATGCCCGAAGAGGGAAATCCAGGAAGAATAGAAAGAACTAGGGTACAGAGGACCTCCAGCTAAGCTTGGCATAGCCCTGACAGTCAACAGATCTGACCGTCCAAAAGAGGGTTTACTACAACAACTCATGTCCACACAAAAAGGTTACCTTGGCAACAAGCATCTGTTGCTGCGCCTCGATCTGCTGCTGTTGTCGTGTGGCCATGTCCTGCAGCTCTGACAGCGTGAGCTCCACACGGGGATTCCCCACCTACACAGACAGAGACACAGAGGGGACAATCTGATTGGTGAATCCTTTTACTGCAGAGATTTCCAGGATGCTCAAAACAGCAACGTGGTGTACTTCTTTTGACCATGGTGCACATACCACACTGGACAAGCATAGAAAAAGGATACATAAGAACTACAGTCTTCACCTAAATTCAGGGAGGATAATGAAATCATAGCAATCGCCAAAGCATAGTAATGGAGGCACCCAGGGGTGGTGGGCCAAAATATTCGGGTATCAGGTTAAAGTTCATGATGACTTTGACCTTAAGGAGGGCACTCAATAAGTGCCTAGCAGTAGGTTTGAACATGCAATTAAATGCCCCGCTTAGGGACAGAATAAGATGTCTTTTAACTTGTCGGATTAAGGATTAGTTCTAGCAACCTTTCGGTTATTGGTCAGTAGGTGACCACTAGTCTACCAGCAGACGGGTGAATTCTGGACTTCGACGTCAACAAAGTAAATCGGTTCAAATGTTGTTTAGTTCATATCACAACATCACACAGAGACAAAAACAAGTAGTTACAATACAGGGAAAGACCCAGTCAGGGATACCTGGATCAAGCACACGCTCTCAGATGGAGCTAAAAAACAACAAAAAAAGTGCCTCAGACTGCCTCCTGGTGGAACAGAGCCGTTATCAATCCAGATGCCCAGTCAAACCATTTCCTCGTTTCTCACAGCCACAATGCAGTTTTAAAGCCGGCCCAGTTGTGCAAATTACCACCGTTCTTGTGGTCTCAAGGCCATAGGAGTGTAACACAAACACACAGAGGATGGGGTTAAACCATGTTTGAAGAGAATCGCTATTTGAAGTACACGGACGAACAAGGCTAGACGCGATGAAAAGGTTGAGACACCTCCACGTAAGTGACTGGAGGCAGAATCCAGTCTACATAAAGCATTACAATCAACGATACTGGTCTTCTAACTAAGTTTCTCCAGAAGGAAAGATTGGTCTGAGCGATCAAATAATGAGTTGGCCATGATCTGACTAAAGCTGGCCATGATCTAACTAAAGCTGGCCATGAGCTGACCAAACAAACACGGTAATTGTCAGCAGATGCTCTTACCTACAGCTGCTTACAGGAGCAATTATGGCGAAACGTCTTTCTGACGGGCACAACAACAGATTTCTCACATCACCCCCGCCCCCCAAAACAAAAACACTACGACACGCCCATGTTGATCCTCTGGAGTTACAAAACATTTGGAATGGCTCATCGACCACACAGGCTAAGTCACTTGAACTCTCCTCATTTCAAAAATAGATGACACAATCAGGTTCAATTCTATTCGAGAAGGTTGACATGTCTGAACCCAAACGGAGTCAACACACTGCAGCCTGACAATCACCACATTTTCAAAAGGTGCATGCCGTTGATTTAACAACAACCGACCAGCATCCAAAGTTCTGTGGGAAGTAGTAAACAAGTAGCATTTTAGCAGTAAAGAAATAATATTTGCGCGCACTGATCTTCCGTTGCATGCGACGCTGCCCATTGAATCTGAGAGTTGGGCATGGGGACAGGAGCAACGTGAGCGGAGCGCTGAACCAGGTGAGGGGAAAAAGACCAACGTTAGTTGACATGCCAGCCAGCCACGGACTTGGTTTTTACACACAAACTCTAATAACCATCCATTACTGGTCAATCAGCATCTGGTTTCACAGAGCACAGCAACGAAAATACCCACAAGAGGTTTTCTGACACAGAAATCCCAATCTGCGCGTTTGTGCTATTTAGTCCGGCTGTAGTTTTCATGCTGCCTCACCACTTTTCACAATCTAGCATTCACTTTTGAGCACCTTGACTTAAACAGGTAAACAGTAAAACATTTCCTCTGTGAAATGCCTCCCTTCTCTCCAACGTTGACAGGTGAACCAGATGACTCTGTATTTGGTCAGACAGTTCTATTACAAGTGAATTCATAGTTTGTAGTCTATCAGAAACATGTCAACTGCACGTTAGTGGAGTTTCAATCAGGTGTCGGCATCTACAAATGACCGACAGAACTCTAGAAGACGATCAGCAGGAATAAAGCGGCTCCTGACAGACTATACAAATCAAGTGTTACCATAGAAATACTAGAAAAGAATACATTAGAAGTTGCTTGTGTGGTTCAGATAAAGCACACCTCACCAGTTCTAGTCTCCCCCAGCTGTAGGAAATCCTGACTGTAGGTAAATCCTCCGTGTGTGGGCAAGTGTGTGAAGGAGAGGAGTTATGAAGTGGACGATAGGAGAGGGAGAAGTGACTGCTTCAACTGAGGCAAGACGTGTTCCACGCACGCACGCACGCACGCACGCACGCAACCACGCCTCGGTGAATCCGTCCGACACAGCCTCTGTGACGAGGCCCACGGGGGAAATAAACACACACACAAAGCGCCCGGAAGGAGAGAGTGAAAAAGAGATTGGCGGTGAAAAGGACAGTAATGAAGAGAGAAAGAAGAATGGGGAGGAGGGGGGCTATGACAAACCTTATAAAACAGACAAGGAATTATTAAAAAGCAACTCGTTTTTATTCATTAATAGTCACTATTTCAGCACCAGTTTGACTAATAGAAACTGATGTCTAAAACCGACGCATAAGATATTGATATTCAAAAGATGACTGACTATTAGTTATATATATATATTTTTTTATAGTAGTTATTCCAAAATGATTAGTCACAAATTCTGTTGTGCTCTCATTGAACTAATATGAGGCTCAGCAGGCCATTAACCTACGTCTGACTAGTTGCTACTTGAGTTCTTACTAATCACTATTCCAATTTCACTCGTCACAACTGAAATGCTGTTCTAGCAAAAACAGATGAACTGACTAGTACTGCAGAATCACTAGTGTATGATCAACATTTAATGGAAAAACTGAAACCAGAGTTGCAATTTAAATAGTTTTACTGACTAATGAGTATTTGCTAATTACATCTAAATGACGAGTGGTCAGTTCAAGGGAATACTCAGTAAAGTGGTGTAGGATCTGAGCAACTCCAAAATGAATGTACGTTTCATTAGAAGTGAATGTGCCTAGATAATGAGAATAACAGGAAACCTCTCTGTTTAGTTTCTCCCTGTAGGTTGCACACTGGTAACCACAGGAATGTTTACGTTGACCAGTTGGCATGGGGGTTACTGTCTTGGCTTTGCTAGGTAAACACGCCCCTCAAGGTATTTAACAGCTTATACCCCACATTACAGACGAGAGAGTGGTGAGGAGAGCAGAGAAGAAATTGAGCCTGTAACCTCAAGTGCTAATAGACTACCAATATGCTGCAAAAACAATTGAATTACTCGCTCCCTTGACAACCGAGCGCGCGAGTTATTATTACCACCACTGTACGACATGGCTGATTTCTAACAACGGCATGCCAGCGGGAATCCCAACCAACCAGAACTCCATAATGAGGGAGGGGGGCATGTCTTCCCATTCTCTAACTTACATGTGTCCTGGGGGGAGGGGGGCAATAGACCTCAACTCTCCACAGGCCTAACCCATCATGTGTGTGCTTCTGTATGGGAGTGAGCTGCGTGTGTATAACTACAAGAATGATGAGAAAGTGTGCCTTTCAATGCGTGTTTGAGAGAGACGCACCCTGACTTTCTCCGAGAGCTTCCTAAACAGGGGCACAGTAGAGAAGAGGCCCTGGCATGGGCAGACCAAGAGGAGAATCACAACTGTGGCCTCCCCAGGATCATTAAGTAATGACATGGCCCTTAACCAGAAAACTGCACAAAAGAGCACTGCGTTTTCTCATACATTTCAGGTCAACACACAAAGGGTGGCAAGTCATATTTCACGGATCAGGTGTTGGTTTGGGGTTGTCGGTTTAGAATATTACAGAGGTGGGATGAAGAGGGATTGTCTTAACTGAGGGAATGACAACCTGGGCAACACCTGATTTACCTACCAGTTGGTTTTCACCCAATAAATGGCCCGAACAAACTGGCTGCAGAACCATTGAACACACGCATATGTCTGCCTGATGTGGGTGAATATGTGCACAATACTATTCTCTAAAAACGCATGTGTGTGGACACTGACACACGGTCATGAAGAAAAGGGATGACAAACGAACCAGATGAGGCGATGTGGCATGTCACGACGCTGTCATCACCCCAAGTATAGAAATGAAATATTAACTCTTCCATCTTCTGCCGCAAAGGTTTGCACCACCCCCAACCACTCAATTAGTTCCGCCTCTTCAACAGCAGCTCTCCCCATTCCCAAATCTGGGACAGATGGTTGTAGCGAGAGGGTGTGCCAGAGGCAGCTCTAATCACGGAGCCCTCTTTTGAATCACTTGCACACAGACACAGGCAAGCATGGCCCTGTACTTGTGTCAGGAAGTGGGACTTCTTTTGGAGTCGCATAGAAACGTTATTTCCAAGAGGGGGACCGGCATGGGTTGTAGTAAACAGGTACAACCAGAAGAACGTCACATCCAAGTCAAGTAAATTGCATAAGTGTGGGCGGGTCTGTGGAAATCATTACAACTAAATGCTAAGAAACATATACGCTAGCACACCATTACATAACATTACCGTATGTTAGCATGGGTTTGCTGGATGAAAAGAACAAACTGACTTAAGAATGGGCAGTGCACACTCAACAGGTGGCATGGTAGATCCACAACAATAACATTTGGCCAAACTGGAGAAAGGTTGTGGAGACCTTTCTCCAGTTTGCATACAGGAGTGGAAAACATCAATTCAAGCTTTTGAATTACAGCTCTGGAAAAAAACAAGAGACAACAGCACGTTGGAAAGTTGGAAAGGAAGGTTTTGAGTGAAGAACAGTTCAATTTGCTGTGGGCTCTTTATTTGAACCCTTCTGTTCCTCACTCAAAACCTTTTTTATAAACCAAAGAAAATGTTGCAGTGGTCTCTTAATTTTTTTCCTATAACTTTGAAAGATACCATAGCTTTTTAAAATTTGATATGTAGTAAGACTTAAAAACTGCTCTCAAGCCATGATCCCTAACACCATGACAGAGCATGTCTAATTTGAGATAAATATTGAAAGGATATTGCAGTAACCAGGAATACAAAGCATTTAAGAGGCTTACCCAAAAACACACACAGATTTAATTGCTGCCAATGGATTTTTTAACACTGACTCACCGAACTACACATTCACAGGCAATTGTAGATAGCGTTGACAGAAAATCTCAATTAAATACATTTGTATTGCACTTTGTAATAGAAAAACTGAAAAAGGGAGAGGGAATACTTATGCAGCACACTATTTATAGAGTTGTTAGGAAAGTGGAGCAAACAGTTCATTGGCAAAAATTGATTTGGTGAATCATAGTTCACTGGCATCGTTAGGACCTAACCACGTCCCCAGGCTGATTGTGCATAATGCATACAAAGCCTGGCATACAAACAAATCAAAGTTGGCCTTTTTTCTTTCCTCAAGGACATGTTCCCATTCTCGCTATTGGGTTAAACCAAGGCCACATTTGACATGTTTATCCACCAACACTTCAGAGCAGTGGGAGGAAATGTCTGGTAAAAAGAAGTTCAGATCAGCAGGAGTGAGGTTACCTTCACCCACACACCTTGAATAACAACCTAATTTAGCATACAGATGCCAACCTACCTGAGGAAGTCGCTAGAGTAAAGAAAATCCCTGCCAACAATGCCACCCCTCAACACGGGCAATGCAGCCCAATCACAATCCCAACCACGCGAGTCTCCTGGCCACACACTGACAAGACACTTCAACCACTAAGCTACTCAGGAGACCAAGAAACATTGAATATTAAAAAAATACAATTACACCTGCAGTAATGCTGTTCTTAATTTGAATCCATCACAAATGTCCTCAAACATGTTAAGGTGTGTGAAATTCATGCGTGGGTTTGTTTTTACCCCATTCTCATTGTGCTTCTCCCCTCCGCTTCCACTCCCACTCCCACTTCTCCGGTTGGCCTGGTCTTGAGATTGCTGGCTCCCTGTAAGGGTTAAAGAAAACACTGCTAATTCCCAAAACATAGCTGCTCCCATCCATACAAAACCAGTTAACGTGCATCTTTGTAAAGTTATTTATCCAGATAATGTTGATATGTACACCCTAGATTACTGCTGACAACCACACTCAATATTTTTTAAACGTGGCCACATTAAAGGGCTTAAGTGGGCAATAACTTGCTGTTCAAAGGTATATGGAATGCATGGATGTAAAAAGCCCATCCTCCCCAAAACACATTTTGAGTTGTTAGAGACATACGCTAGACATTTAAAGGCATCACTATAAGTCTTTGTCAGCCCAAGTCATCATGATAAAACATATTTAGAGGGCCAAGCTCATAGACTACAAGACGTCAACGGGTTGCAGGACATGCTATTAATGAAAGACAGACCACATGCCCTTGATATATTACTGGTTAAAATGAATACACTACTGGTTAACTTTAAGACACTTAACACTACTTGTCTTTTTAAGTTGCACTATAAATAACACTATAGTAACACACTTTATATACAGCTCTAAAAAATGAAGAGACCAATGCAACTTTTTCTTTCCTTTCCAAAAACGTTGAGAAGGAATGTTTTGAGTGAAGAACCGAGGTGTTCAATTTCTAGTGGTCTCATAATTTTTTCCGGAGCTGTATAGTTAACACCCACCTTGATCACTGCTTTCAGTGGGGGAGTCCTCGTGCCGGAGGAAAAACTTAACCTCTTGTTTCCGGGGTCCCCACTTCTGCAGGTGCTCGTACATCATGTGCTCAAAGGGGATGGCTCGCTCTGAGGGTGCGAAGGAAAAGGGAAATTGTTCATTTCAGGATTTTTTCCCTTTAAAAGGATATATGGTTGCATGTACGCTATGTAAAAAACTTTCCATGCCAGCTTTGGAAAGACTGAAGAAAATGGAAAAATGCTAAATCCAGGGGCATGAAGCTGGGGCCTGGGCAGGGCTCTTCTGTTAAGGGTCAGTGACTATTGTTGTAATATCGCTTATAAAGCACCTTAGAGGGGGAGTGCCAATCTAGGAGTAGGTCCACCCTGTTTGTGTAATATGTATTGTGATCTAACAGAAAAACAGACAAAGAGAGAGATTATGAAAAGACAGACATAGGATCTTAAAACCATACAACGACAGGGGTAAAAGCAGAGAGAGACTGACCTATGGACAAAGACCGACTGAAAAACAGATACAGATAAAGACAGACCACTATATAGATACGCAGGCCGACACACTGCAAGACACAGACAGATAGACTGGCTGAGAGCGAGACACTGACATACAGACCGATCATTCCTTCCCTCACCAGAGCTCTAGCTGACACACTGTCATCATTGTTTTGCTGAGGGGAACAACTTCTTGAAATAAACAACATGACATCCAGACAGTGTGTTTATTAGCTCCATTATGGAATCACATTTGGCGAGCTCTTGACATTGCAACGTTTGTGTGTGTGTGTGTGTGTGTGTGTGTGTGTGTGTGTGTGTGTGTGTGTGTGTGTGTGTGTGTG
>JACXGJ010011476.1:0-19762 GCA_016801105.1 Esox niger | reverse complement strand
GATGGAAGAGCCGTTCGCCCGCCTCTCTTCCCTCGTGTGGATGATCGAAAACGACCCGGAAGCGACGGACGAACTCGGCGTAGCTGCCCTGGAAGGGCCCCTCGATGTTCCAGATGGCGGTGGCCAATTCCAGGGCTTTGCCGGACAGGCAGGAGACAAGTGAGGAGATCTTCTGGGCCTCGGTTGGCGCAGGATGAATCGTCTGGAGTGCGATGTCCACTTGAAGTAGAAAACCCTGACAGCGGTCCGCCGTCCCGTCGTAATCCCGGGGAAGCGGGATGGACATCGCTCCAATTCCGGGATGGGTAGGCTGGGGAGGCGGTAATGTAGCCGGTGCTGCGGGAGAGGACCTGGCCAACTCTAGGCGCTGAACTGCCTGGACGAGGGTGTTCATAGCGGCGCCTAGGTTGGCCAACATGTTGGTATGATCTTGTATGATCTCCGCAACACCGGCTTCTTCCTGAGCTCCGTGCTCCATTCTCTTTCTCTTACGGTGTGTTATTCTGTCAGGAATTGCGGAAGACTGGAGAGATGGAGCGGACTGCGGAGTTGGTAAGTTTACATGTTTTAATGTATCTGACATAGCTCTGAGTAGAGACAATAACACACAAAGACAAAGGGAGCAGAGGGAACATATATACTGAGGGGAATGACTAAATGATGATCAGGTGCGCTACACGAGACAACAGGTACAATGAGTTGATGAGACGGGGCGATGGTGTCGGAAGGTTGGTGACGTCGAACGCCGAAGCCCGCCTCCTGCAGGGGGAGGATGGGCAGTAGATGGCGTGGTCGTCACATAAACTTGCTTGCTTGCTTGCTAAATAGGACCCGTGAGCCCAGAGAACGCCCTCCCTTTTTATTCAGCAAATGCTTGCTGAGTGCTACTGATTACTTTTTACTTGCTTCAGCCTGAGAATTTTTGCCGTCAGCATTCTTTACTTCAATGTCTCAAGATAAAGACGTTTTTTGCCACCATATAACTTTGCGCCAACCTGTCACTGGATCAGGATACTCTTTGTTCGTGTGTTTCCTGCCTGGGACCGGCACATGCTCGCGAGGGTCTCACCGACCCCCCCCTGGCCTTCTCCTCCTGTGCTGCTTTGTCCCTCTACACGTGTAGAGAGGGCAATCTTATTAGAACAGGAAGTTGAAGTCGTGTTGGATGCCAGTGTTGGATGCCAGCAGCAACGACGACGAGAGGTCTGAAGAGGACCCTCCTACGCAGGACTTGACTCAGGAAGACCCGCTCCCTTCCCACGTGGGTTGAGGTGGCAGGTCTTGCATTTCTCCCTCTCTCCAGGGAGAAGTAGAAGACGACCTCCCTTCTGCTGCCGCCCTCCGCCCACCCACTCTGCTGAGGGGGGTCAGCAGAGTGGCAGCTGAAGTCGTCTGGTATCGGCTTGATCTGCGACCAGGAGGACTTTGGACAGGGACCGCAACGAGAAAGCCTGGTACTCCGCAGGTATGGGTCAAGACCTCATGTCCTCCTAAGTTTAAAACGACAGAAGACAGGGAAAATGTAGACCCTACTCCCCCAGCACAATAATATAGTAGCGTAAGACCTGTCTCAGCCCCAATGACACTGTGGCCCTATCCGGGGGAATCCACCCACATTTCCAAGCATCAACCAAAGGGACACCCACCAACCACAAGCAGAGTACAGCCCAATTGCACCAGTGCGCTACAGAGAGACAACAAGCCAGTTACCCAGAACCCACCTAGCAAGACAGCAAGGGTGGACAGTATCAGGCATTTCTGGTCCCCTGGGCCAGACTACACTTAATCATAGACCAGGCTGAAGATATGAGTCTTGACGCATGAAGGTTTGCACTGAGTCTGCATTTCATATTAATTGGCAAATCATTCCAAAGTAGTGGAGGTCTATGAAGGCCCTACTTCCAGATTTAGAAATTTCAGGTACAATTAAAAGGCCAGCATCTAGTGATCTAAGGTTACATGCAGGTATGTATGGCTGTATCATTTCAGCGAGATAAGTAGGAGCAAGTCCATGTATTGATTTCTAGGTTAATAATAAACCCTTAAAATCAGCACTAACCCTACAGGCAGCCAGTGTAAAGAGGCCAGTACTGGAGTATTTAAAAAAAAAATTATGTTAAAAACAAATATTTTGCATTAGTGCTGCACATGGCTGCTAGAATCCTAACTCAAGTTTGAGTTATCAGGGTAACCAGAAAAAGAGCATTGCAGTAATCTAATCTTGAAGTAACAAAAGCATGGATTCGTCTTTCTGCACCGGTTTTTGATAGAAAGTTTCAGATTTTTCAATGATTTGAAGATTACAATAAGCAACTCTTGAGAGATATTTTATTTGTTCATCAAAGGAGAGGTCAGGGTCAAGGGTTACGCTGAGATTTCTTTCCGTTTTTGGGATACGACCATACAGCCGTCGAGTTTGCATGGTCGTGCCAACAAAACTCTTTTGTTTATTGAATCCTAAAACAAGTATTTCTGTTTTTCTTGAGTTTAAAAGCAAGAAGTTCTCTGTCATCCACTTCCTAATATCTGAAACACATGCTTCCAAACAATCTAATTAAGGGTTTCTCCATGCTTCATTGAAACATATAACTGTATATTATTAGCATAGCAGTGAAAATTGATATTGCGATTCCAGATTACATCACCAAGAGGCAGCATATATAGTGAGAACAGTAAAGGGCCTAGAACCGAGTCTTGAGGAACACCAAAACATGCTTTTTGTCATTGGGTGTATAGTGGTGGAGAGGACAGACCAGGAGCAGGAAGGGGTAGCAGTTTGTGTACTCTTTAATATATAAACACAAAACAACTGAACAGAAAACACAGAGTACTGAGGCAAAACTACTAAATGAAAGTGAACACAAAGAAACACAACTCACCACATACATCTGATGACATGAAACAATGACTAACCACTGAGGGAAGCAGAGGAGAAACATTTAAACACATAGTAATGGATTGATTGGGACCTGGTGTGAACAATGATTGACAAGACAAGACAAATGAAATGAATGGAACCGGGATGAGTTCATGACTGTTGGAAAGATGGAGAATGCGGGAGATGGCGGAGCAGTCCGTCACCTCAACGTCACACTTTTGATTTGTCAGAGGATATACCATCCACACATACAAACTGATATCTTTCAGATAAATCAGATTTAAATATTCCCACATAGCCCAATACGTGTTTCCTGTCTCTCTAAGAGAAGAGAGTGATCAATAGTGTCAAAAGCAGCAGTAAGATCAATAAGCAAAAGGACGGATGCGGAACCTTTGTCTGAGGCCATTAGAAAGTCATTTGTTCACGAGTGCAGTCTCATTACTATGATGGGGTCTGAAACCGGACTGGAGCAATTCATAAATGTTATTTGTCTTCAGAAAGGCATTTAGTTGTTGGGAAACACATTTTTCTAAGATTTTTGAGAAGAATGGGAGGTTCAATATTGGCCTATAGTTTTTTAATGTCTGGATCCAGATTTTGGTACACATCCAGAGGAAAGGGAGCAATATATTATGTTCAACATTTGCTGACCTAGCACAGAAAATAGCTCCTTAAGTAATATTGTTGGAATCGGGTCTAGCTGACAATTTGTGGGTTTAGAACTTATTCCAAATTTAGTGAATGTGTTGAGATATACGGGATCAAAAATGTCCAGTGTCCTCATTGACACCTTGTCAGGGTGGTTCAGGACATTCTCAGGACAACTGAGATTTTGGAAAATATTTGTATTTGTATATATTTGTAGAGTATTTGTATTTGTTTTCTAATGGTGATTATCTTTTCATCAAAGAAGTTCATGTATTCATTACAGCTAAAGTGAAACCCCACTTCACTTGTTGAGAGTTGCTTTTTAGTTAATTTTGCAACTGTATCAAAGAGATATTTTGGATTGTTTTTGTTCACCTCAATCAGGTTAGAAAAATACGCTGATCGAGCAGATGTGAGTGCTTTTTGGTATTTAAGTGTGCTGTCTTTGTGAAGTGCCATTTTCGCTCCAGTTTTCTGGAGGCTTGCTTGAGTGCTGTAGTATTTTCTGTGTACCATGGAGCAAGTGTCTTGTTGCGTATTTCTTTTGTTTTTAGTGGTGCAACCGTATCTAAAGTATTTCGCAGTGTTGGGTTTAGATCCTTGATTAGATCATTTGCGGATTTATCTACTTTGTCACTGATGAGCAAGCTTGGAAGAATATCAAGAAATCTATTTGTAGTCTGAGAGTTTATAGTAAAGCTTTTGAAGCTCATTGTTTGCGGAGCAAGTGGACTTCTTGTTTTGATGGTAAATGTAATAAGATAGTGAACTGATATTCCAGGATTACCGGGGAAATTATTAGATCTAAAATATCTATTTCTCGTGACAGGACTAAGTCCAAGGCATGGTTGTGGCTGTGTGTTGGACCTGAGACATGTTGGATGAAACCCAATGAGTCAATTGTCTTCAAAGGCTTTTTGAAGAGGGTTGTTTGACTTTTCCAAATGAATATTGAAATCTCCAAAAATGTGAAAACTCTCTGCCATGACTACAAGGTAAGACAAGAATTTTGGAAACTCATTGAGGAACATTGCATATCGCCCAGGCGGCCTGTAAATAGTAGCTATGTCAAACGATTAATCGGCCTGGTTAAATTTCATGAGTAAAACTTCAAAAGAATGAAAACCAGTGATGTGTTTCAGAGTAAATGTATATTTAGCAACACCCCCTCCTTTTCGGGATGCACGGGGATATGATCACTAGTACAGCCAGGAGGAAAGGCCTCATTTAGGGTTGTAAATTCATCAGAAGCCAAGCCAATAACATCTAGTTTATAATCAGAGATTAATTAATTTACTGCCTTTAGAGCAAGGGATCTAACATTTAGATTTTAAGATGTGAGGTATTACAGTCATTTTTATTTGTGACAGAGGTGGAAGAAGGTTTTATCTTAATAAGGTTGCTATTGTTAGCGCTTCCTTGTTTAACTTTTCTCAGCCTGGAATGAGTCACAGTCGGAATAGGCAAAACTGTACTAACTACTCTGGCTAAGCAATCGACAGACTCCACAATGCTAGCAGGCTGGCTAACAGCCTGCGGCCTGTCCTGCACCCCATCTCATGGTGAGGCTTGTTATGGCATTCCATCGATAGACACTCTTAAAGATGTAGGTACACAGACAGAAAATATCTTGGCACAATTAACAGTTTATTTGCAATTAGAGAGACATGTGAAAAGCTTACAGAATAATCAATCAAGGAGCATCTGAAGAAAATGCAGTCAGTATTTATTACAGTTAAAAGGGGTGTGGTGAGATGCTACACAGCTGTCTTAGGTCACACAGGTGGGCTGTCCCACACCTTATTCTTCCTGCCCCTGTTGTGTATCTTCTCCTGTCCTGTCCTAAAGCCCATTGATCCGCATCTACCACCATCCTGCTGTAGATCTATGTTTCCCTGAAGAGCCAATTGCCCCTACTTCCACCCTCTTGATACCAAATCAACTCTTGGTATCAATCCTTCAACAATTTCTTCATTAGGATATAGATTGCAACAAAATGGTATTCTTTAACAACATAACCCTGTTGATATCATTATCCTAAAGATTAGAGCATGGAACAAATCTGAAATGTTTGGATCCTTCTGGACCATTACCTGCGTAGTAACTCCAAGACTACACATTTTAATTACACAGAACTATAACTTAATACAGCAAAGCCTTTATGTTTAAGACACTGGTTGAAATAAGTCATTTCAGGTGACACATATACTGACGGTATGGGTTAAGTTGCATCGACACGTGGGTGTGTAAACACCAATCACTGAAAACATTCTTCAATTTGTTCCTGGTACATAGTCCTCTAATGCCAAGGGATTGATTCACTTAAAAGTCCTCTCATGGTTCCAATAAGGTGTACTTCCAAAGTAATCACAAATATTCTGCAGTCAGTCATGAACCATTTCTTGGCATACCGATGTACCAGAAATCAAAAGTATATTCCAAGGTCTTGTCCTTCATAGTTCAAATGAATGTTATGGTGACAGCTCATGTAGTCTCCATTCTAGCTTCTCTATCAGCCAGATCAGGAGAATCTGCGTGCTCTCCTTTGTGATTGCCAAAATCACCAGTTTAATCTGAGAGCTCAATAATTGCAGGCCGGGTCGGAAGTGATGGTTACTAGCACCCGACAAACTCACTTTTCCCTCAGTGACTTCAATTCACTGTGCCTAATTTTTAAACATTGTAGCCCTCCTGTAGCGTGTGGCGTCGACCATAGGCTCCTCTCTCAGCTACTTGGACAGCAGATGAGATGTACCTGGTATGGACCCAACTCGCGTGGCATGATGTCGTGCAGTTGATTTTTTTTTTTCCATACCTCAGCAAACGTTGTCCAGAACCGGATCTTTCCTTAGCTCCCCCTGTCGATTGGAGGTTGCCTTCTTCATCTCATGGCAGAATCATCAGGACTTGAATTAGTCCAGCTGTCAGGAACCTGACATTACTGTAGACCACCCGGAGAGGTAGAATCCGCTTGCAGCTGTGGGACAGTCCATGTGTGAGTGTGTGAATACGTGAGATCCATCTTATCTCAGCCCACCTCACAACTGTTCTTAGATACAAACTCAGTCTGTCTGCCTCCAACCAGTCCTTTATCACTGAATCGCTTTCAAGTATCCTGTACCCGTCAGTGAATTCTCCTTGAGAAGTTGCAACTGCACAGTACACAATCAGAAATATGTCCATTATATTTGTTTGGTGCTTCTTGCTAATGCATTAGAATATAGTCCTACCAAACACTTTAACTTGTGTACCTGAATATCCGATATATTTCAGTTTCTTTTGTCTACATAGATTAGGCCAGTTGTACACAGCAGCAGTATAGTGGACACATTAACATTTCTGGTGCTTCTGTTCCGCTAGTGCAGCAAAATAACAATTTCAATATTTTCTATAGTTGTTTTAGATTGAATGACCAGCCAATAACAAGCCTAAGAACAATTTCCTATCAATGTTCCAATTACTCATCATCAGTTAAGAATGTTTGCTTACGTTGAAGTATCACTCTCAAAGAATAGTTCATAAACAATTCTCAATTTACCTAACCAGATCTCGGTTGATATATTATTACATCTGATTGTAGTTCCGAGACAAAACAATCAAATTCACTCTTGTTTCACGTAAATTATCGAATACAATATTGCGAATCTAAACTTTTCACACCATCTTGAAGCTCAGCTAACATAACTGCTACATAGCCTTTAAATCACTACAAGATTAAACCCAGTGTCAATTTGGCTTTCGACCTATTTGCTGTTTGAAAGATAGCTGATGGTTGTAACCAATCAAAACCAGAATAATGAACACAAAGTATTCAGTGAAGCCAAATTAGAAAACCCAATTTTGATGTAATCAGTAAATCAGTTTCTCCTCCAAGGGAAAAGACAGACAGTGCGTTCGGGGACGGAAGGCAAGGCGTTCGGGGAGATTGTGAGATGTGGTATGCATGCATAAACCATTGATCCAGCAGGGGAGAAGTGGCAGGGAGTTGTATTTGTATGAGTGGTGATGAGGAGAAAAGGGACAGGTGTGTGATGAGGTGATTGGAGGCAGGTGTGTGATTAGGTGCTCACTGACTCAGGAGCGCGGGCGCCCTCTGCTGCGCGCTCGCGGAGGCGGGGACGTGACAAATATCTACAAACAAAATTTAAAACAAACGTGCCACACGGCCGCTCGCATGAAGGAATTATAATCCATATAACCCGTTGACAAGGTTGTCTTACTCAGTGAAACAACACCCAAATCAGCATATCAAAATTTGCATTTCCACTTGGCAATGGCCAAACTACGTTGCGAAAACAGAAACCTCATGTCTTAATTAACCTCCTAAAGTATAGGGAATATTTCCAACTGTTATGCATATCTACTTTATTCCAAATAGTAGCGGTCAGCCAAAAATATCTGAACTTTCTTGCATCTTTCATACATCAACACCAATATTGTTCTAATTATTAACAATGGGGGATGACTTTAGGTCTTTACCCTCACTACAAGTTGGTTGTAAAACCATACATTCCAACATGAAAGCTATTGAGAGGAAAATATATTCAGCTTACACTTAACATTTGATTATGCCAAAACTAAATATAATCATGTTGGTAAAATTACCACAGGTGAGACCAGTCAGAAAATGTAGGGGGTCTGTCCCCCTTCATGTAGCTCAGGACTTTACCCAATGCTGGTAGGCCATAAAGGCCAAATGGATTGTTTAAAATGTTAATGAAACGTAGGTTTCCACACAATAACAAGATGCTTTCAACGTAGCCAGTATCCCACATTAACCAGGTTCAGAGTAATTAACCTACACATCTAATATCATTGCTGTTTGCACATTTGTTTTTGAAAAATCGCTTATCTTATCAACACAGCAACAGCAGGTCGGAAAATAAGGAAAAAACAATCAGGTACAATCAGTGAGTAATACCCAGGATACTCCAATCTAGAGCTCTAAACACTGTCACATCAATCTACCCCATTCCAGAATTTAAACTCCATTAACGAGCATCAGGTGCTAGTCTGAAAACACAAGTATTACCCCAGCCATTATTGTAAATAAAAAAAGTGAAACTGCTGTTAAGAATGATAATGTGATAAAGGCGAATGTGATATGTTAATAATATTAATGTGATAAAGGCTAAAGTGATATGTTAATAATGTTAATGTGATATGTTAAGGTTGATGTAGAAACTGAGGAAGAAGTGGGAAGAAGAATGGTACCGAATAGAAATGAAGCTGCAACAGGCTGGGGAGGGGGAGTCATGTACCACAGGTGCTGCAGTAACAGGAAAACAAATGTTATTTGTTAGGAGGGGCTGACCTGGGATCCGCGCTTTATGAGCCGAGGCAAGACAAGGAGGAATTTGAGTACTCACGCCCTAGCAAGTAAGAAAGAATGTATAGGTAGGGGGTAGATTGGGGACGGGGCGGGAACTGAAAAGGCTATAAAAACCGCACCGAGGGGAAGTAACTTTTGACTTGTTGGTAAGCTTATCTCCAGATAGATCTGATTGTGTAATCAATAAAATCGGCTGATTATTGATTATAATATTGTTCTCTTCCTTATTGACTTAATTTCATCAATTTATTTGGGTATGTCAGAGAAAAAAAGAAAGAAAACCGTGTTGTGTTAAGGAAAAAAGGAAAAATCTCACCAGTTGATGCTCTCTGCTCCATCTCCTCTGACCATCGTTTTTACATATTCCTGTTGGGTCGCACATGGCGAGGCCCAAGAGCCTAATTAACCGGAACTGTCTCTATTCTTGCGTGAACACTACATAAACAGCCATTCCCACGGGTATCTTCCAAAACCCAATGTCCAGTCGAATGTCTAGCGGTTAGCATAGTCTCTTCCTCAACCCCAGGTCTGTAGTCTTCTTTAGTTTTAACCGCTGTAAACACCCTGGCTGGGCCAACAGCGATTACGTACCTGGTGTGTTTTCCCCCCTTTCAAATAATTTCTTGACCCGCGTAGACTCCCCAAACATGTCCAAAGTGGAGCAAAACAGCCTACTCCATCACCATGTTCACAACAACAAAGTCCATAGAGCGAAACAAGTCAAGGTCTATCTCGTTCACCTTGCGGGGTTGGCTATGTCGATTGTAGGGAAATGTTCTCCAGCGACGCTGTGTCGCCCGGCAAAACTCCAAGGAGTCACAGTGATCGGCCCGGTGGAACACCCGCAGGACGGTGGGGGCGGTCAGAGGGACGATCATCCAACCTGAGCGAAAAGAACTACAACACAGAGATCAACATTTCCTAAAGCTTCCATCAGTCACCACTTTCTACCTATCGTAGCCTACATCTTCCAAACAACTTCCTATTATACCACCTGCAACTCCCATACGTTACCTTGTCCATATTCCTCCAATCTGCCCGGTAGGCCACGTATCCGTCACCGAATGAAAACGCCATTAACTGGAAAACCTAATATCTCCCAAAGAAACAATTGTTCACATGTCCAGATAACATAAACATTAACATTGCCACCAAATATTTACCACAACACTCACCCATTATCAAATGCAGTAAAACCTTGCATGGCGAAACTACAGTCCCATATCTTAATTCATGTGAGAGTGCCCTGCACGTCAGAACCACTGTAACTCAATGTGCTTCAACAAAAATTCCTGTGCTCTAACCCATATACCCACTCCCTAACGCATAGGAGTGCATAACACACTTATCTCAATTAACGTGTGCTAACATCGTTAATAGAGCCGTCTGCCCGTAAGTGAGACATTCAAGGCCCTAACCTTGTCTGCAGATTTATATGTGCCCTAACACATATTTCCAGAACCATATTCAACTGCATTGTGCCCTTACCTCCTGAGTTCAAAATTTGGTCCCGGGTACATGTACTGATCATCTCGAAAACTTACTTCATCCAGGTGCCCATTCTCTCACCCATCTCATAGCCAGCCCACAATCGGGGGGAGGATTTATGCTCCAGAGACCCAGTATTCGGCCGTGCATGGTTGTCCCGCTAGAATATGAATTTGAGATACCAGGTTAAGTAACCAAAGGACGAACCCCCAAATTGTGATGGCAATTCCATCGATAGACACTCTATCCCTGAAGAGCCAATTGCCCCTACGTTCAATAATTTCCATAACAGGCTATAGGAGTGAGACTCCTTTCAATGATCCAAGATGAAAGAAGAGCACCACTCCAGCTAGAATGAAATCCGTCGCTCTTCAGGAGATCAGGCCTGACCCTATTTCTGTGCGAGTCCCAGAAAGAGAGCCAGTTATCAACAAATTTGGACTCGGTTCTTCTGCACCAATGTTAGCATTCCTCTTTTTGTTGGAGTAACGCAGAAATTCAGCATAACTTCTACATTGGGTAAAAGTGATTTACATTTTAACATTTTATACTGCTACTAATAATACTAACAAAGCTGTTGAAAACATGCATACGTTCTCTGTCTTGCGTTCTGTTAGCATGCATATTGTTGGCATTCCTCCTTTGTGTTCTGCTGGCGCAGCAATACAGCATATGAAAACCAAAACGGACTATGGCTACACCAGGCAAAAGTGTTTTATGTTCTAACATTTTATAGTACTAACAATTACAGTTAGAAAGCTGTTGAAAACACTATTACCAAAGTCAGATACGTAAATTCTTCTCCGTTAGCACATTGTTAGCATGGTATTAGCATTCCTTCTCTGTGTTGTGTTCACTCTTCCGGGAGTGTGCCAACTGAAAAAAACATTCCTAATGGATTTTTTCCATATGTTAGAATACAATATTTTGCATTGTTCCATTGGATGAATTTCGATAATCTGTATCTTTTTCAATGGTCAGGCTAGGATAGGTTGAATATGATGATGGCAGCCAGGAAGTGTGCCATGTAAACACAAACAGTCGTTTTCAGCAGAATCTCAGAAAAACAGCAAAGAAAACCGAATCTCTATCACAAACCGTTTTGAAAATATGTAATACTATGTAATTGTTAAATTGCAAAAATGCCTCGTTCGTGGCCGCTGCCTCCTAATTCGGATTCAGGGGGTTAGTAATATATTGTCATATATTATTTGGAATATTTGGTGAGACACCATTAAGTGTTGTATTAAACTGACTAATGTTTCTTATTAAGTTTACTTCCACCACAAATATCATCCACGCAATGTAGGACTTTTGCCACTTGCTTTTTTAACAGCTTATGAGCCAGTAATCTGTATTACCCCAAAAAGCATGCACGAATGCATACTTAGAAAATCCACCAGCAATAGTCTCAATATAACCGCAAACAGCTTACTAAGCTGTAGCTACTGTAGGTTGGATGCGGCAACGTTTCTGTTTATCGTAACGCATAATTTGTTATGTGTTAGGATTTCATTTCATGGCAAAACAACATTTGTTTGTCTTTCATTTGTGAATGACATTGATACAATAACTATCAATTAAGGTGACAATAACAGACTTCTTTGTAAATGACGAGAGAATCGTGGAAACCCTTCCTTATTTACTGTGCAAGGGGTTGTGATATATTGGCTATTAACTCAAAAAGCATGCGTGGATGTGTACTTTGAAAATCCACAAGAAAAAGTCTGAATATATTCATAAACAATTTTATTTAAGGCTTACTATAACATAACTTCTGAAGGTTGTGATCTGCAAAAATATTTTTTGTACGGAACAAATATTAACTCATAATTTGCTGGTCCCCTGCAAATGGTCCCCTGCATGAGAGCCTATGTCTTTAACCACTACGCTATTTAACAAGTTGTCATTTAGTTACTCACGCACTCAGTATGAGACATTCGCTCTCCTTGGCCGGCTTTGCTTATGTGGTCCGGCTAAAACTAGTGGAACATCTCACAACTAATAAGGTTAATTGGCAACATGTCATATTAAAAAAGCATGGCTCTCAAATAAAAGAGTCTTTGTGCTAAACTGGCCTGCCTGCACTCCAGACCTGTCACCCATTGTAAACATTTGGCTCCATTATGAAGCTGGACAAAGGAGACCCTGAACTGTTAAGAAGCTGAAATCTTATATCAAGCAAGAATGGGAAAACTTTTCACTTTCAAAACTACAACAATTGGTGTGTTCAGTTCCCAAATGATTACAAATGATAGTTAAAAAAAGTGGTGATGCAACACAGTGGTAAATATGCCCGTCCTAACTTTTTGAAACATGCAAATGTCATCAAATTCAAAATGGGCATGTATTTTTCCCAAAACAATTACATTTCTCAGTTTCAATATTGATGTGTTGTCTTGGTACTTTTGTCAATATAGGGATGAATGATTGGCATATCATTGCATTCAGTTTTTTGCATTTTACACAGCCTTCCAAAATTTTTGGAAACAGGGTTATAAAACACATCTCTAATGATATAGTCAGTGTTAGATTTTTTCAGAGATATTCATTTCACAAATGTATCTTATCTGCTCTTTATCAGTTTGGTATTCTGCTGTGATGCTATAGTTTCTTTCAAATGAAACTTGCGTTGTTTCATCTGTGTGCCATGTTTTTAGAGAAACCTGATGGACATTTCTGAAAGCTGCATATCTGCCTTTTTTATAGTGTTTACACATGATTGGTGAGTTTACCGTTAAGCACCTAATGCCGCAATGCCAATGGTGCTTTACCCAAGTACCAGGTCTACACCAGTGATTTACGCTAATGTTGGCTCTAGACTTTCCTGTTTCGGCTATACATTTGGTACCAAGGACTTAAGGAGGGGCTAAGGTGAGGAGGGAGGTGTAAACTATCAACACGGTATACCGGTTACGAAAAATAAAAGGCAATGTTTTTCTGGTAGCAAAATAAAATAAACAGTAACGCTATGCTAAGTTTGTTTATAATACTGCATTTGAACTTGAGTAATAAAACTAATTTCCTTCTCAAACTCCTGCGAACGGCTCCTTCACCACCACACATGCAACTGTAAGCTTGTGTATTCATTATTTAGTTTCATAAGTATTTTGTCAAAGCTATCTAATTTTAATAGAAGGATTTGGGAGAACTCTGAAATGATTCTGTGTTGTTACAGGTTCTGCAGACAACATATCTGTTTTTCTATTGAGGCAATGGCATGGTCCCAACTGTGGTTGTTCCAACTCTTGAGTCTATTCTTCCCTGTACTGTTACTTTATGTTCTTTATTTTATCAATAATCTGTTAGATCGGAAGAAATCCATTATAAGAAGCCTAAGACAAATGATACACATCGCCATTTGATTTGCCCAACATGCAGCGTTTTAAAAGCAAGTAATGCATCAACCTGCAAACCACGTCATAAGTCCTAAATTCGGGGGCGTGGCACAAAAAGAGGCACTGGCCTGTGTCAAGGGAAACAGACACTTTTCTGGACTTTATGGTAAAACAGTGAGTCCTTTTCCATAGATATTTTTGTGTGGGTTTGGATTAAAAAAGTGATTAATAAGTACATGACAGGAAACAGTAGTCCTTGTCTGCTCCTGTTCCTGTGAGAAACAATGGGAAAGAAAGCCCCCATATGGTGAGTCGGTGTGGAGGAACCATCCTGGTTAGAAATTATTCAGATTGGGTGTGAAAGTGGGGTTTTCTTACATCGTGTTCACACCTTGACTGCAGGAAAAGAAAACATACACACGCACACACATACAGGCTCACATTGTTATGGAAGTTCTTGAACTGATGTATAATTAATTATATAAATGAGTTACTAAGTTAATGTACTGATTCCCCATGAAAGGAATTCTGGAGAGGGGGATCTGGTATTTGTTTTTGGTCATCATTAAATGGTATCTGTAGATCACTATTAATCTGTCCATTAATCTACCTGTTCAAACCATCAGTGTATCTGTTCTTTGTCCAGATGCTGTGTCCCCCTTCTGAGTTGGATAGGTCACCTACAGGTTATTGGTTTAATGTTTGGGAGGACAGCCTAAATCCTGTCCTCCCAAAGAGAGAAAGAGCAGCCGGCTGAAGTGAGTTTTGGGAGTGATCAGTACAGGTACCTGGAGTCTAATTAAGAACTCTGTAGGTAAGGGCACAATACAGGTACTAACTTTGGTTAAAACTTAACAGTACATTGGTGGGTCCGCTGTATACAACACCGGTGTAAGGAATACAGTATCTCACAAATGGTCTGATGAGCTCATTAATGCATTCTGGTGTGATGGAAATTGCATCGATAGACACTCAAAGGAGTAAGACAGAGACAAAATTCTCTTGGCACAATTAGCAATTTATTTGCAAATAGAGAGACGCCTCAAACGCTTACAGAATAATCATTTGAGGAGCCTCTAAAGTAAATTACATGAACAGCTCGTATTTATTATAGTTAAAAGGGGTGTGGCAAGATGCCACCCATCAATCTTAGGTCACACAGGTGGGAGGGTTGTCCGCCCACCTTATCCTTCCTGCCATAATGTTTACTGTTGTTTTTACCTAAAGGGACAACTGCCCCACCTTCCCCCAACAGTCACATTCCTAAGGAACAAAGGACAGATAGCCTTAATGGTTTAGCCAGTTGAGCAGATGGTCAAAGAACCTAATGATTGTCTGAAATAATACAGATGCATGTAACAACCAATGACCAGAGTTACATACCAGGTAATAGATAAGCAAACATGTCTCCAAAATACATTAGTTAAGAAATTGCCACAACACTGGACACATTCATTGAGATACCAGGGTGTCAGGAACAGGTTGGACCACACCATTGTGTTAGCTCTGGATCTTGTGTTTTTGCCACCCTTAGGTTTGCTGGGTTTAATGATGGGCAAGTGCGGAAGGACATATTTTCTGGTTTCTCGTGTTTACAATGGACCAGCAAAAATTATGTCTGATGTTTTATAGTGTATGGAAATTTGTGGCTCTGGGAGTTGTTAGGTTTTCCAGTTGATGGCATTTTCATTCGGTGACAAATGCATGGGCTACCAGGTGTATTGGAGGAATATGGACAAGGTAACGTATAGGAGTAGCAGAACGTAATTGTTGGAAGCTGTAGGCTATGGTATGTGGAAAGTGGTGACTGATGGATGCTTTAGGAAAGTTTGTGTGGGGTTTATTGATGTCTGTGTTGTAGTTCTTTTCACTTAGGTTGGATGGATTGTCCCTCTGACCGGCCCTGCCCTCCTGCGGTTTTCCACCGGCCTGGAACTTTCGCATCGTCCCACCCCGCTCGGCGGCACTGCATCTGTGAAGCACATTTCTCTACAATTGGCGTAGCCAACCCTATTGGTGACAGAGATAACTCTAGACTAGTTTTACCTCTATGGCACAAATTTTGTTGTGGCGATACAGTAGGTCATCTTGGAGGCCGTTTTGCTCCACTTTGGATGTGTTGGGAATCTATGCAGGTCGAGATAATAATAACATGGGGGGGAAAAGAAAACATCAGATACGTAACTTCTGTTGGCCCAGTCGGTATTTATAGCGGCTAAGACCAAAGAAGACTACAGACCCGGGGTTGAGGAAGAGACTACGCTAACTGCTACGTTTATGATGGCTACCACTGGACATCGGGTTTGGGAAGATACCCGTGGAAATCAAAACTATGGCTGTTTTAGATGTAGTTTTCTCCCAAGAATAGAGACAGATCCAGCTACCACTCTGGCCTCACCACGAACAACCCATAGGGAACACACAGGAACGCTAAACTGCCTGAGGGACGGGTGCTGACGGTCAGAGAAGACGGACCAGGAAACATCCACTGGTGAGATAATTCCTTAACACAATGCTGTTTTTTCTTTTACATATTTAGAGGATACAGGAGTTATAGCTTTTCATCTGATTTCTTAAACTAGGTGGTTGATTTCACTAGCATTCAGTCAGGTTTGATGGATTTGTGTAAATAGTTGGTTTTGATAAAGTATGGTTTGTCAAAGTAATTCTTTTTTGGATATTTCAGTTTTAACAACAGTAGTTAAGAAAAGGTCATTGTTGTTCCATGTCCTGTTTGCACTGGTACCACTCCCATGCGGTCAATCTTTAGTGGGGCAAATCATGCAGGATTTTTAACAGACTGTTGGGATGAAGTAGAGATTGCTCCTGTATATAATGGGTTTCAGATATTGAATTGTCAATATCTTGTTGAAGTCGAACTAGAAAATGCATTTAACCTTTTAGTTTTCCCTGTGCACGAGGGTTGCGATTGGCTGCATTTTGTATTCTTTGGTGACATTTTTATTTCGTTCACTGAGATTGTTGTTACCCTGGATTTTGTTCGCCAGGTTTTGCTTTGTTTGGTGTACACTTAGGTGAATGAATTATTAGCGTTGTTTGTGTTTCTCTGGCCCACTCTATTCTTCTTTGCTATAGATCAGATTCCACAAAATAGAAATTTGGTATCCCTTGTTGTGCTGATAGCTGGCACATGTGGAGATATTCTTCTGATAAATTAGGATTCTATACAATGATAATGTCCTAAATCTAATCCTAGGGATAAATAAAAAATGTGTACAATGATGATTTCCTAATTTGGTGAAATATAGTCACACAGTGTTTATTACATTACAAGGTTAAAATATTGTTAATATTTCTCTCTTCTTGTATGAAGTAGTAGAATGAAGAATCCACATAGTGATAGTCTTTAATGTTAAGAAAACTTGCTGTGTCCCATGAGGACTGAAATTGTGTCCGGTATTGTAACAGCCTGCAAAAGAGGGTAAAATAGCCAAGGCCTGTTTATTCCCAATAGTGAAATTGGATGTCATATTTTAAATGTTGAATTGGGTTAGATGAAATAATGTAGTTTATGTCACGGTCCCGGCCAGCTGGGGCCGTTCCGGTCCGTGTTTTCTGTTTGTCGTTGCTCTGTCTGGTCCTTGTCCCTGTTGATCAGTGTATTTAGTTCACCTGTGTTTTGACCTCACCTGTTTCTCTTCTGCTCGTTAGTCTGTGTATTTAGTTCAGTCAGTTTCTCCCTGTGTTTGTCGGATCATTGTTGGTGTCATGTCAGTGTCTAGTCGTGGTGCGTTTGTCAATGTTTGATGTCTGCTCCTGCTCCTGCTCCTGCTCCTGCTCCCGTTTGCCTAGTTTAAGTTTTTGTTGTTTTTGTAGTGCACGGCACTCGGTTATGTTTTCCTTTATTTTGATTAAAGTCCTCCCTTGAACCCCTGCATCTGCCTCCATCTCCCTTTTTGGATTTTCTTGGATTCCCCACACCTCCAGCGTGATAGTTTAGCTTTGTTTGTGTTTGCCAACAATAACTCAGATAATACTTGTGTTGTAAAACCAACGCCTGATAATGAAGTAAAATTCTAAGATGTTAAATGATCAAATAGGGTTTTGATTTAAGTGTTTAGTAAGGTCTAGATGTAATGTACTTGGGATAACTTCCTGATTGTTCCTTGATTTAAGTGACATCATGCATCTGTTTTCTGTTAACATCGCCTTTCTTGAGAATTTTTTTCTTTCTTTCCACGCTACTAGATGGTAGGACAATACCTCTGAACCTTCAGGACCATGTCCCCATGGAACTTACATTTCCTATACATACATACATTAAACAGTCAATTTGGCCTTTATTTATGGCCTTCCAGAAATGGGTAAAATCCTGGGCTCCAGGAAGGAGGGCAGACTCCCTAGGATGCCCCCACCAACCTTTCCCATTAAATGAAAGTAGCCTATTACTAAGGGATACATTTGAGTATTCAGACTGGTCTAACCTCTATTCATTTCCCCAAAATGGGTATATTCAGTTTTGGCGTAATCAAGCATTGAGTGAAGGCTCAATATATTTTCCCCTCAATCGCTGTAATGTTGAAATATATGATTTTGAAACCAACTCCAGTAAGGGTAGACCTAAATGCATCCCTCAATGTTGATGATAGAACAATCCTATTGTCAATAGAACCACAGACGTGGTTGAAAAATGCATTTGGGTTTTGCTGATTGCCACTATTTCAAATAAAAATGAAATAAAAATGATTCAGAATTGGTGAATTTCCCTACAATTTTGAGGGTTAATCAAAACATTGTTTGTTGTCACAAGGTTATTTGGCCATTGCCTGTAAAAATGCAATTTTGGGAGATGTTTCGCTATGTAAGATGAATTTGTCGATTGGTTATGTGTTTGTGGATGTTGTGTTTTAATCATTTTTGTTTTTAATGGATATTCAGTTGCGACTCCTTACTGAATACATATTAAGTTCATCTCTACCATCAATATAGTTTTTCCATGTCCGTCCTGTGGTTCTGCTTTCACGCATGGTATCATTTTCCGTTGATTATGACTTAAAGCAGGGGGGAATGTATGAAATGACAGATTATAATGGAAAATAGTTAAACTGAGAGTTCAGAGTGAATTAAATTGGTACTTAAATAGTACAACATATGTTTTACTATTTGAAGAATGTATGTTGTGAATTACCATCACAACATACATTCACAGATAACTGGTGATTGACATTCTTCAAATGCCAGTAGTGGTAGAAACACACAAAGGGGATGTATCTGGGGTGGAGAGGGCAAAATATATGCAGCATGTCTGCAGTAGAGCAAAATGACAGAGGTTCTTGCAGGGATATAAGAGGTTAAATCCTGTTGAGTTGTATGATAGTTTCTGATGAGATTCTTCTTTCACAACTAAACCAAAAGGTTGGAGCAAGCATTAATATGGAGTATACAACACCTCTCGCACGCTTATAGAAATCGTTTTTGGAGTGTGAAACCTGAGACGGCTGAAGAGAACCCACCCTAATAGAGATGATGACCAGGGACACAATGCAACCAGTGTACATGGGTATGCTGCAAGAACCTTGATTGAGAACCTTTTTGCAGCCTTAGGTCAGTTGTTATTCACAACATTTTGTAACTGGAAAAACCATAACACACACTGGAGGACAACATTGCTTGGAAAATATAGTATAATTATGCACTATACAACTTGGCCATTCTTCTTAATAATATACTGCTCTGGAAAACATTGAGAGACCACTCCTAATTTTACTTAAATCAGCATCTCTACATTTATCGCAGCCATTATATTCCAATGTCTGTTAAATTACAATACAGGCACACCGGATTTTACTTAATGATGTACTGAATTAGGTGGTTACTATGCGATAGACACTCAAAGGAGTAAGACAGAGACAAATTTCTCTTGGCACAATTAGCAGTTTATTTGCAAATAGAGAGACGCGTCAAATGCTTACCGAATAATCATTCGAGGAGTCTCTAAAGTAAATTACATGTACAGCTCGTATTTATAACAGTCAAAGGGGTGTGGTATAATGCTGCACCTCTGTGCTAACTCAATAGAATACATTCCTTTTGTTCTATTACCACCTAGGCCTG
>JACXGJ010011475.1:0-19739 GCA_016801105.1 Esox niger | reverse complement strand
CCCCTCTCCCTACCCCTAGCCCCTCCCCTCTCCCTACCCCTAGCCCTTCCCCTCTCCCTAGCCCTTCCCCTCTCCCTAGCCCTTCCCCACTCCCTAGCCCTTCCCCTACCCCTAGCCCTTCCCCTCTCCCTAGCCCTTCCCCTCTCCCTACCCCTAGCCCTTCCCCTCTCCCTAGCCCCTCCCCTCTCCCTTTCCCTAGCCCCTCTCCCAGCTTGGCCCATTACCTTAGCCCAGTGTCATATATGAGTCCTTTTCTCTGTTTGTGTATTGTCTAATCGCTTTCCTCAGATTTTGTTTGATTTATATCTAATGTAAAGTGTCTTTGGATTCCAGAAAAGCCCCATTTATGTTCAATGTATTTTTATTATTATTATCATTATTGTCTTGGTACAGATCCCTAAACACAGAACCAACACACTACATTTATATTTGTGTTCGGTGTGTGTGTGTGGATATAGAGACATTGCTCTTTCTCCATCAGTCAGCTTTTTTTCCCTTTTCTTATCTTCTAGCTCGGGGTCATGACCTACACCGACCAAACCAAGCAGAGCCCGGAGACACAGGCTGTCATCGAACAGGAAATCCGAAAGCTTTTAAAGGTGGGTTTCCACCACGATTGTCCTTCCATGGCCCTGACCCGGAGCACTTCCTCAAACCTAGATCTCACAAGCCTACGGATTAGTCAATGCCCTTCACTGGGATGGGTCTAAGCCAGCCTGGAGGATGTCTCTCAACTACCTCTGACCAAGTGAGACAGTTCCCTGACTCTTCTTCTGTGGTCCTCAGGATTCGTACGAGCGCGCCAGGGCACTCCTCAAGTCTCACGCCAAAGAGCACAAGAACCTGGCCATTGCCCTGCTGCAGTATGAGACGTTAGACGCCAAAGAGATCAAGATGATCCTGGAGGGCAAGTCCCTGGAGACCAGATGAGACGTCCCAGGGTGGAGGGCTAACTCCAGTTAATCAGGGGTTTGGAAGCATTAGACGTGACCAGACGGACGTCTTGCATGGTGTTGCGAATGTAAATATGCAAACCAAAATCCGAGCTTTAGGATTTATTTTAAGTTCAACAATCCACGCACATTAAGCACACAGGCTTTTGTCTTCCTGTTTATATCTGGATAATTTTACTTTCCTGATGTTGATTAAAAAGAGGATTGTGGGATTTCTCCCTGTACTGGCACTTTTCCAGTGCCCTGGGTATATTCACAATGCTTCTTTACTTTGGATTTATCCCCCTTGTCATATTCTCATGTTTGTGTACTTTTTCTTTTCCATGTGCCCTGGTGTTAGTCTGTATTTTATGCCCTGTACCTCCAAATCTAGAATAGTTTGCCCTGGGCTTACAGAATAACTTCAGATTAATGTGTCCTCAGTAACATTCTCTCTGAGACTTTTTGGAATGTACTTCGATAAAGGACTGTTTGGTTTTGAGCCTCAACTCAGTCTCTCTGGTAAGTCAGAACATTTACTCTATGAATTTATATTAGAAGAAATGTTGGCGCTGTTTAGAGATTGGTGGAACAATGCGTAGCCTCAGCATTTCCGGATTGATTACCTCTGATCAATCAGAATCCGCACAGCAAAACAGAAGTGAAGCCTTCCAGACACCTTTTTTCTTAAGTTATGATTTGTAGTCGATTCAAACCCAGCATTGGCATATTAAACCTGGGTTTTGGAATCAGCTCTGCCTCTCAGTTCATTCAAATCTGATGGCTGATCTGTAATTTATTAAATACTGAAACATAACATAGAAAAGTGAATAATTGGAGACCCTACAACCTCTTGTATTCTGATTTATCCCACATCTACAATATACCCACTGTACAGATCTGAACACTAGATCTGAACACTAGCTGTCCCAGACTACTTCGGTAAATCCGGTCTTTAGAAGGCCTTTCCACAGAATGTCTTTTAAACCCTAACTCTTGCATTGAGCCCAATGACCCTTGGCCTGCAAGGGTCAAATGCTTCTGAATACAGTGAATCATTTGCTTCAGCGATCTAGAATGCCCATCTCTGGTCAGCCAGCATGAATCGTTTCAGCATACCGCTTCAGGCAAGAACATTGAGATTATTTTTGTGCAATATCGGTTGAGTTGGAAGCATTATGATAGCCATGCTGTTAGCTTTAAGGATTTTTTGTAAAGTACAATGACCGGAAACCCCAGGTCCTGGTTACCTATTTATATAATTTGTACATTTTTGTTTACTTTGCCTTAGTGACACATTTCAAGCTCCTGTTTTCTGCCTTTGACCCAAGTTTAGTTTGTGTATATAGGAATGGGGTTTAAAAGGAAAATTGTGTATAGACAGCACTGTTGGCCTGTGAATATATCGGCTGACTCTACAATCTACTGATAAGCTTTTCATTCTGTCAGTGATGTATGAAGGATGATGTTTAGTAAATATTATTTTTTCTGAAATAAATAGACACCAAACCCTACAGTCATCTCAAGCTGTGTGGAACTTGGGTTTTTGTGTGTGGTCTGATGCAAACAACTTGCTTGAGGTCCAAAACGAATCATGTTCCGCTTGTTTGGCGATATGCTCAAAACGTAAACACTGCAAACTGACCTCATGTATTTTTATTCTATGTAAGCAGTTGTATTTTACATTTTAATTGGCTGTGAAAAAGATTTGTCAGCTTTCAGAATGTATTTTACTTTTCTTTGACCGTAATATTACCTGATATAAACAGAACCTTATTTAACAATTTACACACAATTTCTATACTTATTTTATCAACAAGGTAATGCAAAATCCAATGGAGTTTTTGCAAAAACCCCACTTTTAATGACCTGGCCATAGAACATTCTTACTGGAGTCTAAAAGTGCATTTTTGCAAACTTATGTTGATTTTGTGAAAATCTGGTTCTGTTGAAAACAAAACACTACATTCCACTGTCAATTCCCTATTCGGATGCCAAGTCATGGTTGTGGCAACATGACGTTTTGGGAATGTTTTGTCTCATCATTTCCCGAAAGTCATCTTGGAAGGATCCATAGATTCTGCTCTGTATCGGAATGCTAAAACAGAAGCCATTAATCCGATGAAGCAAGTTTTGGTCATCCTTTAAGACGATAATTCAAAAAACACAAACAAGTCAACATCAGAATGTCTGTAAAGCAATACATTTGAAGGTTTCTTAATGCCCTAGCTTAGACCTGAATCTCTGAGCTAATGCAGGTCTGCATGGAACAGTGGGACAGAGTTCTTCTATTGTGAGGGACTGATGAACAACTATGGGAAGTGTTTGTTTGCAGTCATTGCACACAACCATTTGGTATTTTTTGTAAAAATATTTCTATGCATTTTTAGAGAAACGTATATGTAGAAGACCAAGACAAAGGCCATGGTCAGCTAGCTCAAATCCCCGTTCATTCGCGGCCCAGCACAACAACCAGCGAAAGGGGCCATTCACGTTTTCACATTGTGTATTGTGAAACTATGTTTATAAAATTATTTGAAAAAGTACATATTTGTTCTCCTAGGGTCCCTGTATTTAATAATTGGTTTTGGTTGAAGATCTGAGAACATTCTGACAAAAATCATTGCCCAAATTGGATAGAAACACACTATTTTTCAGTATTCTATTAACTTTAAAAATATGCATGCGTGTGGTTGGATTTCAAATTATTAATTAAGCAAAAGTTCCTTTTTCACAGCAATTTAAGACATGATGATACCAGCCTTTTAACACAACCATTTAATCGTTTTTAGCTTTGTGTTTATTAACTAATAAGATGTGTTTTGTGTGTCAAGAATATCTAAAACAGCTTGCAGTTTATATAGAACCAATTTTGCCAATGCTGAGAATGTAAAGCATACATTTATTCAACCAGTAACAAAACATTAAAACCCAGGTCCCAATTCAATCCTTCGCAGAGAAAGGGGAATACAGGGAGTGTTTGAATAAATGTTCGTGCAGTTGACAGGTTTCATATCACTATGCAAGGAATAGCTATTTGAGCAAGTGGGTTGTTTTTAACCTGTTTTGAAATATTTTACAAGATTGCGAAATAGTTTCATTCAGAATGTATTTATATTGAAACCTATGTCATCCATTTCTGCATGTCCCAAAGAAAGACAAAAACACAGGGAGGAAAGCAATACCGTGAATCAGCCCAAACATAATAACTAAAAACATTATATGAAAAAATGTCCTGAATATGTAGCTATCAGCGAAGGCGAGCGCCACCAGCCCTAAAATGGTGGAGAAAGCTCCTTGCAGTATGGGATAGCCCATTTGGGCCAGCGCATCCACAGCTTTCTCGTTGACGTCAACCTTGGTACTTGCAACAAAGGCGTAGGAAACATGGGCGGAGAAGTCGACCGAGAAACCGATACAGATGATCAGATTTATCATAGAGATTGAGTTCAGCTGCAGATCACCATGTGCCATGAATCCTGCCACACCCACAATGACCGAGCTAACGGAGAATGCCACCCACAGGGAACAGAGGGGATTGGGTATCAAGAACAAGGACATGACTAGCATGACTACTGAGACAACCATAATGGTTTGGATGGTGTTGTCCACAATTACGATGTACTGGTCAAAGTATATAAATGACGGGTGATATACTAATAATTTGATGGGACATTTCTTTGCTGTTTTTCTCAGGCCGTTTAGCATTTTGGTCTGTGAATTCGACGTGTTGACGTTGAGCGTCTGAACAAACAGTCGCGATACGGGGATCTCGTTATCTTTAGTCAATTCAATGTCTTGTCTGGTCATTGGATGTTGCTCCAAGAAGGAAAGAATGTTGCTTTTGAAGGTCTTCTCGGAGTCGGTATGAAGACCTGATGCATTTGCAAATTCTTGGAAAGAATTAAGCCAGAAAATAGAGTTTTTTTTGTCAAAATATTCCAGATTTCGGATTTCATTAATGCACGACATTAATATGTCATACTGGTCTCTTTCCCAGTATGCAAGTGTCTTATTAATAACCACCATGACGTAGGGACCGTACTGAGAGAAGTGCTTTTCATCTTCGTAATAGTTGTTGATGTAGGATTCATTTGTAGCCAGGTACCTTAAGTCAAAACCCACCTCCAGTTTATTACATCCGTAGACACTGACGCCGAGATAAACGGCGTAGAGAACCACAACAAACGCTTTGGTCCACTTCTGGGTCAGAAACGGCCCATAACGCTTCAGAAAGAAGGTACTCATTGGTTGCTCCTCCTCTGTACCGGTGTCATGATTGTAGGCCCCTCCCACGCAGCAGACTCCATACCATTGCGACTTGGCTGGAGGACATTGCTCTGGGATTTTCGCACAGGTGAACCAATGCCGGTTATTGGCTTCCCTCCGGCCATTCAATGCTAAGAATGCGCCGAGGAATACGACGTTGTAGACAAAACAGCAGAGGATCGTTGTTCCAGCATAAATGCAAAAGGTCTGAACTGAGAGAAAGGGCGAACTGTAGCCCAGGAAGAATGCCAGGACGTCGGTGAGTGTGGTGATGGAGATGGAGATGACAGCCTTTTCGTAGGTGTCTGCCAGACGTTCCGCCACGTCGTCACTAACTTTTGTCTTCTGCCAACAGGAGATCATGATAAACATGTCGTCGATTCCAATACCTTGAACAGAAAGGTTTTGTCATTGAGCAGTTAACTTTAATTGGAACAGCAGTTAACTTTAATTTAGTTTAACACCCCCCACCCTTCTATAAGATGTAGAGGAAAGAAAAGTTAATGTTAATTATATTTTTTTGAAGGCACCTCTTACCTAGTACCAAGAACGGGGTGGTAGACACTGTCATGAAAAAATCCATGTTAATGAACAGCAACATCCCAAAGCTGAAGAGAACTGCTAATCCTGTTGAAAAAACTCCAATAGTGGCCACCCACAACTTATTCCTCACATTGTCCAACCTAAAGATGTGAAAATCATTTGAATATTTTTAGATGGTTACATACCCTGGAAGAAATTGTGAAATGTTTGTATTGATGTTGAAAATATGACTGACTGTGCAAAAAAAATAAGAATGAAACAGTTTATTATTACATAGTTGCTTGGTTCCTTTTTAAATCATAATAACAAATCACCCAAATGGCCATGATGAAAAGTTTACATACTCTTGAACATTAGACCTTGCTACAGACACACAAGGTGACACACACACACACAGGTGTGGCTCTTTAAAAGGCAATTTGTTTCTGTGTATAAATAGTAAATGAGTTTTTTAGCTCTCACGTGGATGCACTGAGTAGGCTGAGTAATCGGGAGGAAAAAATTATAATAATAAAATTAAAATAAACTGTCAAAAGACCTCAGTAACAAAGTGATGGAAAATAATACAAAAAGATCTCAAAAGCCTTTCAAATGCCATTCAGTACTGTGAAATCACTTGTTAAGAAGTGGAAAATTCAGGGATCTCTTGATACCAAGCCAAAGTCAGGTAGACCAAGAATCCAAGATTTCAGCCAAAATTGCCTGAAGAATTGCCTGACAACAGCTTGATGCGCCTCACAGTTTCTGGCACACTGTAATTTGTAGTGACGAGACCCAAATAGAGCTTTATGGTCACACCCATAAGCGCTATTTTTGGAGAGGGTTCAACAAGTCCTATAGACAACAGAATGTCCTCCCCACTGTGAAGCATGGTAGTGGCTCACTGATGTTTTGGGTGTCTGTGAGCTCTAAAGGCACAATGACTCTTGTGAAAATGTATGTTAAGACGAATGAAGCATGTTATCAGAAAGTTCTGGCAGACAATTTGCATTCTGCAAGAATGCTGTGCATGGGATGCTTTTGGACTTTCAGCATGAAAATGACCCTAAGCACAAGGCCAAGTTGACCCTCCAGTGATTACAGCAGATAAAGGTGAAGTTTCTGGATTGGCCATCACAGTCTCCTGACCTTAATATCATCGAGCTACTCTGGGGAAATCTCAAGATGACCAATAACTTTGCATGACCTGGAGGCATTTTGCCAAAATGAATGGGCAGCTATACCACCTGCAAGAATTCAGGGCCTCATAGACACCTATTACAAAAGACTGCATGCTGTCATTGATGCTAAAGGGGACAATATACAGTATTAAGAACTAAGGGTATGCATACTTTTAAACAGGGATCAGTTCATATTTTTCTTTGTTGCCTAGTTTTGTTTTATGATTGTGCCATTCTTTTATGATCTACAGTTGCATGGAATTCCTGTTAGAAATAAAATGTTTTGCATGTTTTATTTGCAAATTGCACATATATTAGCAATTGTCCAAGGGTATGCAAACTTTTGGGCACAACTGTATATTAGCACTGCATCGATGGAATTGCTTTTAAATACATTGCATTGACATTACATTTTAGACAATGCAGCATGTGTCTTTTATCACATGTTTAGTTATTGGCATGGGCTGCAGCATGTAATTAAACCTAAACCCAACACGGTGTACATTTCCATGTTATCAATGCGTTACAAACCTTGCGCAGGAAACTATTGCAAACAACATTGTGATCGTATACGTGATGGAAAACAGGGGAAGAATAGACCCTGGAATTTTCTCAAATTCCTGCTGTCTTGACATGGATGTAAAATACGATACCTAAGAGAAGACAAAACTGTTTTTTATTTGAACAGATGCAGTCAGCAGAAAATCTAAAAAAGAAAATCTAGCCCTTATCTTAAACCTCATCCTATACCTTACCGTAAACCTTTCCATTACCTTTACACTTAGTGATGGCCATTCGAGGCATCATTATCGTTCATCTAGCAGCAGGATATTATTCTAGCAGTGCTAACTCAGATTTTCTTTTTCAAAATAACAGCCATAACAGAAATATAAGGTAATATAGTTTACAAATTACTCTGTACATTTTATGTTTAATGTCTGTTCAAATGTTATTTCTGTCTGTTCCTTTTCACAGACTAGATTGTTAACGCTTTTGCCATATACATTTCAATGATGGCTTTTATTGTGATTAAGAAAATCTGAGTGCTGCCAGCATAATATCCTGCTGCTAAAATAATGCTAATGAAGCCTCGAATCGCCACTACTATTTACACTAACGCCTATTCTGAACCAAACCCTAATCTTAACCTTACCAAGCATATACATGGTTTTTAGAAGTTAGGTAATTGAATGGATATCTGTAGCACATCTACCGATTGTAATTTTGACTTTCCAAATCAAGTGTAACCCAAATTGTAAATGTGAAGACAAATGGGGATGTGGCATCTCACCTTTATGACACTTGTGGGTTCTTGTGCGAGCATTTCAATAATTTTACCAAGCCAGGTGTTGCTTCTTGTCTGATTCTTGCTGTTCTTGTCGAATTCTTGTAAATAGTAAAAAACACGAATCGCTTTTGCACTTAGAACAGTGTAGTTGTTGTCGATAATCACACCACCTAGTGTTTCCGTCAAAGAAACCCTACCAGCTTTAGAGGGATGTACTGGAAATTTTAAATTAATAACATCAACATTGCTGGCATTGTAGCCTATAATGTCAAGTATGGCAGTGGAGGTACAACCTCCACTCACTCTCGCGCAGATGTCCCCATACTTCAACGGTTCACCTTCGTACTTCACACTCAAGTTTCGAACCTTGGCGTCCAAGAGTAATATTTCCTGAAGTGCTGCTCCGGTCAGAATGTTTGTGTTGGATGTGGCCACAAAACATGCAAAGGTTCCATCCGTGATCAGCCTCAAGGTGGAAAACATGGATTCGTTTTGAGGGAAATGCTCTTCGACGAAAGCTCTTTCTAGCTTGGCAGGTCCGTTCAGAGGCGTGAAACCTTCTTCAATATCGTTATGTGTTCTTTCTTTCAAAAAGTAAAATCCACTTCCGAATGCCATCGAGGCAACGATGGGGATGATGAAGAACCACCAGGGATGTGTTCCAATGAAACGTCCGATTTCCCTGAAACACATGCGGAGCGGTTGTTCTACGCAGTCTGTGTGGCATTTTGCCATGGCTATGGTGAACCCTTGTGATTTCTGATACACAGACACAATCAGTCCACAAAGCAGTGGAGTTCACCTGTCTGAGAGCCTCCTGCTCTTCATGGGACCAGCTGCTTTATTGTCCTCTCAGGTAGGGTATTTGCATGTTGAACCCGAGTCAAAGGAATGTTGTTGGCCTATAATTAGACTGATGGCTAGGTATGAAAGTCATCACTGTTCCTCTTGCAGAACTTTTTTTTCTTGTTTAGTGAAAGGGATTGATAACAGTACATTATTGTCATTGCTGCTAGTGATAAATGTGCATTTTGAAATAATGGAACAATTTGGTCAACTGCTAGATCATGTTAGTACTCGATACGGAGTTGGACTGTTGATACATCGATTTCAAAATAGTCAAACCAACCAAAAGGTTTTAAATTCGACAGCGGTACCAGAAATTCAAGGAATCTTCCCAGCTGTGCGATTATTTTGTTGTATTTGCTGTTACTGACACGTGTCACTCATTAGCATTTCGTCATCGTCGTGTTTCAAAAAGCATCGTAAAGTAATTTGCCCCTCAGAAGACCAGGTTTTCTGTTGCTTCCAGTTGTTGTATTGTGAATGGCGCCGTTGTCATCTGATGCTGCACTGTAACTTGTTATTAAAATATTAAGTTCCCTCTACCTGAACAGACAATTTTCTAGGGCAGAGATCTTGGTTTCCTATCTCTATAACCTGGGGGTAAACGCGGGACGGGGTAACAAGGCGAGGTAACCAGGCAGGGAACAACGCTGATTCTCCACAGCCGATCTGCTGGTGGTCATTTCAAATTACACTGCGGTGATCAAGGCCTTGTCTAACAGTTTGCCAGAAGAGTTCATCATCGGCAACGCCGTTAGTCTGACGCTGTATAATGGCAGTGTGGCCATGTTTGTATGCATTATAACGCTTTTGTTGTTGGAAATCAGTTTTTTGGGAAAGTGTCACAAAATGTTTATAGGTCATCATTATTACAAAGATCCATTCCAACTGCCGGAGCCTTCCTTATTACCCCAGAGTTCAATAGTCCAATTACCATAATGTGTGCCATATTATGTAAACCGCCGCTCGACACAGGGAAGTTCTTACCTCATAGTGGTGATCAGTGACGCTGACGGGGGGACAACCAGTAGCGTTGTCCCGGGCCCGGGCCTCAGGGTGGTCCATTTGGTTGGCTTAAATATAATTATTTATTAGTCAGTCAATCTTGGTTTTTAGAACTACCTAGCTAAAACAAACAAACTTTTAGGACCTGTTTTATGAACAGTAACATCATTACTATTTATAAATGTTTTTGGACCATGGTATGGGTCATATGTGGGTGGGTCATATGGGTCAGGCCCGGGCCCTGGGATTCCTGTCGCGTCCCTGATGGTAATACTCAGGGTGCTGTTCACAACATACATCATGGCAGTGGTGGTAATAAACAAGCAATGTAGAGCTTAGGCTTCAATGCTATTAAACATTTTGTTTGCAGGTTAATATTAGAGGTTTAGATGAAGGAATACATTCTTTGATTAAACAAGTGTTTTGGATATTGTCCAGTTAGACCAGATTGCAACATTACAATGTGGGGAAAGAATAACCAGTTTTTCTAAAACCTTAACTTCAACCACATTATAAACTCTTCATAAGCACTACATTATGGTTTACAAATTATACGTTGATACAAGATTTTTGCCTTAACATAATCGGTTGCTATTCATTTACCAGGTAAGTATGACTGGAAAATGTGTCATTTTCATCAACAAGGTTAAATTGCTTTGCTCAAAGACAGAAAGTCAGGTTTTTCACCTTGCAGCCTCAGGGATTCGATCAAGCAACCTTTTCGTCAGTTGGTCCTGACCTGTCAAGCGCTGTAAACACACGGCTATGTGGTGAAACGTGGTGAATTGTGGTCTCGATTAGCTGTAGCTTCATTTTCAAACAGTATAGCCTACTGTAGCAGCCGGGAATACCAGAATAGCCCTTTCTGTTACCTTCCAAATATGCTGATTATTTGAAGCACTTATGGGAACATGGTCATTGTCTTTCATAGCTTTGATTACGTTTTTTTCTGGGAAACTGTGCCCCAGTTTTCGCCACAGTAACAGCACAGAAACAGGTATTTGCCTTTTTTATTTTATAAGACGTTTGCAGGCAATGGTTAACACCGAAGGGTTGCAAACAGTAAAAAACACACACCTTATGTACAGTGATACAAACAGCTCGAGCCCTCCTACTGTTACCCCCCTCTGTCCATCCAATTTACTCGGTAAGTTTCTGCCCCGCCATGACGTAACCTCATGTCCTCGTGTGAATCCTCACTCCTGGACAGCTGCGCCTCTGTCTGTTTCTGAGAGACTGGTAAAAGTGAAACATATCTAACGCCAACAATTCTCCATCCACACACTCCTAAATCTATGGACTATTACGATCTCCACTGAGTTATCACGTACACACATTAGATATGCACTCAATGTGGCACGTTGTCTATGGATTAGTGACCTAAATTACCTATAATTCATTGGAAGGGATCAGGAAATGATGTTGAAGATCAAGATCACACCCAGTTGACGACGTCACTGTTCCTGCAAGGATGATCAAAGTCGCACCGTGAACGACGTCGTATAAAATGTAGTGCTGTAACATAGTGTGAGGCTCCATATAATACCAATATGCCACCAATATAATAGATATCTCCTCTGTTAATATATATGACTTGATTTAGCAGTCTAAAGACACGTTTTTAGCGCCCACAGTCGGTGAATAGAGGTCTATTGGATGGCAGTCTACGGTACTGTCCCTTTAAACAAAGCTCCACTCCTTTTTATCGACTGATGTGTCACGTGGTAATCTACTTGCGCCACAGAAGGAAAGTTAGTCATAAGTAGATCAGAACCGGAGAGTCGCTGGTTGAGTGAAGTGGTGTTGTTAATGTGAACCGCGTGAGGTTATACTTATCCATATGCGAATATTTATCCATATGCTTTCGCTTTCACGGTATTTTGAAAACGTACACAGAACACTGTAACATAACCACAGAGAAGCGGCTTATTGCACAATTTTGTTCATGTTTCTGTGCAGTGGACTAACTATCATAAGATTATTTCGTCAACATCTATCTTAGGGTGATCGAAACTGGTGTGGGTCGGTAAAATTGAAAACCACGTGAAGTACAGTAAGTTGTGAAATTGTAGTGCATGAAATATTTCCCAATACTCAAAGGCTTCTGTGGTCAGTGGAATGGTAACTGTAATTTGAGCAATGATTTGTATGTGATAAAGGGATCTCCTTGTCCACAAGTTGGACTACCGATGCTTCCGGTTTCTCACATATCAACAGTGTCGAAAGGTTTCGGGTAGCACAGGTGTCTCTTCCAGCCTACCTTGTGGCACTGCCAAGTGTGTGAGTGGAACTGTAACATAGGTGAAGGTCCGAAGACCAGAAGGGACGTCAGTAAACTCTCGAAACTTACGGGTTCAAACAAAGTTAATGTTATATGAGCATGTGAGTGGAGACCTGTCGACCGTTGCTGAACACGAGCTTGGGTTACAATGGGAACTCAGAGGAATGGATTCAAAAAGGAAAACTACATTATCTCTGTGGATGTGGGGACAACATCGATCAGATGTCACGTTTACGACAAGGAAGCGCAGATTCGGGGATCATGCGTCACCAAGGTATTGGATATGACAAGTGTTAAATTATAACAAATATTATTTTGAGGTGCCATCTGAGCAATCTGAATCTCAAGTTGCCTATAGGCTTATAATACTAATCACAGGCTTTCCCAGTTATTCCTCATATTCAATAGGCCACAATGCTCTATGAAGACGGTTCAATTGTCCAGTTAAATATATTTTTTGAAAGTGAATGCTTTATAGCTTTAGATAAGAGTTGGCCAGTCCTATTATTAATCACTGATCTACGCCATTTTTTGATGCGGTTCGCTATTAATATTAATATATATTAGGCAAAAAGAACTCAAGCCATCTGCTTGAATTTTGATTATTTCCTTAGTACTCTCCATACGGTCCGTTTGACTGCAATTATGTTTGCAGGTGAATCTCTTGTATCCGGAACCTGGCATGGTTGAGTTGGACCCTGAAGAGCTGTGGACGGGCTTTGTTAAGGTGATGAAGGGTGCTGTGCAAGGTTTGTGCCATTTCACGCCTCTTTCCATGTGGTTATGTCCACCAAGGCATTTTCAACAAAGCGGTTGATCTCAATTCCACATTTCGGATATATTTTTACAGTCCTCTAGGGCCAGTGTTGTGAACCTAGGAGGCTAGACTTTTTTATTGGGGGATTCCTTTGTTTTGAGGGGGGAAAAGGGAAACAATTATATAAGTATATATAATTTAGGTTAGAAACTGGTTGTAAAAGGCCTGAGGAAGAGACCTTTCATTTTGAGGCTGTTTGCAGTAATTTCATACCGTGCATGAGAATTGCTATCAATGGACCTACCACTTTCTGTAAATGAGAATACCTGCGTAAGGTAATGAAAGTTTCACATAAATTATCATTACACTAATTTGGTAGGCGAATACCATTTAGAGAAATCTGGAAATTCATAATTTCCAGTACTGGTAAACCATGGGGATTTACTGAAAATGTAATGAGCAGTCATAATGATAAAAAAGAGAAGAGGAATTGGTAACGACAGACTGAACGTCATGAGAGCATTGCGTCAGTTTTAACGGGGGGTGGGGGAGACCTGGTGGGAATTTCCTCTTCCGGTCTCATCTGTTTCTGGTTCTCATCCTGGACTTATAAGTACTGCCTGGACTCCCATGCCAGTAATTGACAGAAACTGACAAGCTTGTGTCACGGGGGCAGGAGGAACACAGCTTGGACTTGTTCAACCATCATAAAGGGCTGTTAGAAGTTGCCAGGTGAGTCAAGGTTATGTGGGTGTGATGTGAAATTCACGGCTGTTGTGAAAAAAAGGTCACCCTCCCTGTGCTGTTTAGCAACGGTTAAAGGGCTGGTGCTCATTGAGGTTCTCCTCTTTCCGTAGGGCAACCTGTAGGTTTTCCATCCAGCCCTAATGTGAAGCTCCTCATTATTTAGCTGGTTGATGAGCAAAATCAGTTCACCTAAAACTGATAGATGGATTGAAAGCGTAGTTGGAACGTCCACACTGCTGATAGTATAGTTTGACCTATCTCCATCCCAGCCCTGGTTTTAAAATACCCTTTGGGTTAGGTGTTGAATAATAGGCTGATGGGAATGGGAGTGGTCGCTAGTTTGAGAATAATGGAAACCATTCTGTAGAACTCAACAAGGGCTGACATCAGATCAGAGAGTAAGCCAAAGTCCCAATTCGAATTAAAATGTTTCCTCACAGCGAAGCATTGTAGAGAAAGAGAACTGGAATAACAGCATTCAGATGTATTTTGGCTTGTCAGAGCCGACCGCCATTTCTGGGGGATGACATCGGCTATATTCATGGATTCCATATCTTGAACACTCTGGAATCTCTGTAGCGGAACTTTGCCCAGTTTATCAAGTCTGACGTGCGAGTGTGGTGTTCGAGACAACCGAGACGATGTTCCCCTGCTGTCACTTTGGACTATGGCCCCTAAAACTGTTCCAGGGACACTGAACCGTGGCTGTCAGACTTCTGTTTATGTGTTTTTGTGGCTGTTGGGCTTGAGCCAATTCTGTCCCAGCGGGGTCTGCAGGCTTTTGTTCTGTTTTGTAGGCCATCGCTGGATTTGTGACTCAGAATCTGTCTGTCTCACGTCTTCCATAAACAGACATACTCATGGATGCCTGTAGCTCACAGAGGGGTGCAGTGTACATTGTTTTACCCCCCACTGTTTCAGCAAACACTAGTGGGAAATTATACGATTTTTTTTTACCGTTCTTTGCACACGGTGTAGGTCAATCGATGAATGATTTTCAAAGGTTGCGTTTGTTCATCCTTGTGTGTGGCGTTAAGATGTTCTCACCCACACTGCATGTTGTCTCTCTTTCACCCGGCGTGTTCAGATTCAGGGCTGCAGATGTGTCAGATGGAGGCCCTGGGCATCTCCACCCAGAGAGGCACCTTCACCACCTGGAACAGGTAAGTTGAGAAAGTGGGCAACTCCAATAAAGAAATACCGGGTGGTTGTATTGGAGAAAAATAAAAGTATTTATTAAGGACAAAAGGGAAAGAAGGGTCTTTTAAATGGACAACTCTGAGATTATACCTGAAAGCCCAGAGTGCAGTGGGCCACTTCCTGTCTGCACTCTCTCAGACCTTTGTTGATACACAGTGCTGGTTTGTTGCTGTCTGCGTTGGTATTTCACTTCTCAGTGTTTTTTTTGAATGTCTCTCCCACACACGCGCTCACACGCTCGCGCTTGCACACAGACAAACGGGAGTTCCGTTTCACAACTTCATCAGCTGGCAGGATCTGAGAGCAGCTGACCTGGTGAGGACTTGGAATAACTCCTGCACCATGAAGGTCAGTCCGGGTTCATAGTTCTAAAAAGGTTGAAAAGGGGTCATAGTTGAGCCAGCACCTGTTCTATTTGTTAATAGGATAGAGACCTCTACCTTAATGATCTAAATACTAGTGCAGGTGAAAGAAACCTCTGCTTAGGGAAAAGCCTTTTATTATTTGCCTACCAAGATAACAGTTATCTGCTGCCTCATTAAACCATCAATATACACTAGATTCCACTGCACAGCTGATCTCCAATTTGCCAACATTGGCCATGGATATACAGATCCCTAATGCCAAGGTTACTTTTTAATATTGATTGCAGCCAATATAATTTATTAGTATTTCCTCCTGTGGTTGCGGAGTCCTGCGGTCTTGCAGATTGATGCGCTGCACGGAAATGCTTTAGTTATTAAAGATGATACCATCATGCCAAACCGTGAATTGTGTCTTTGTGCTTTCCTGTTTGCAATATTGTCCTTATCTGTTTCTGACACTTAAATGAACCAATAGCAGCTGTGGTTTCCTTGTCTTGATTACAGGCATTGCACGGTGTGGCCAAGGCGCTGCACTTCCTTTCCAGAAACAAACGTTTCCTGGCGGCCAGCCTCCTCGTTTTCTCAACCCAGCATGTCACATTCCGACTCGCCTGGGCCATGCAGAACTGGAAAAGGGTGCGTTTTGTGTCTATTGGCATATGTGAAAACCTGGCACTTCTTCAAATGGCTGTTGGTGTAGGTGATGCAGTGTGTGAATGTGTATTACTGGTAGTCGGAGGGGATGTGCGCGACTGGTGTGGTTGGAGGGGATGTAGTTGGAGAGGATGTTTGACCGTTAGTCGGAGAGGATGTGTTTGAGTTCAGAATATTCTCTCCTGTTCCTATCAACGGTGTGGGCCTCTGAAGGAAAGGCCTACATTAAGTAAATGGGACTTTGGTACCTTGACTCCTCATTACTCTGTTGTCAAGATGACTTTGACCCCAGCTGTGTCTGACTGAGGACATCATCACACAGGTCTTATCAGAGGGCTGCTCTGCATGGGGTCAGAGCAGATGTTCTGGGTTGTCTTGACTTCCTAAAATGTCATTACAATGAATTGTGTGCCCATGTAGGCCTGCCTGGAAACACGTAACACTAGTTGGGCAGACAGCCCACTGGGCGTTTCAGGAAGGTCGTACGCCAATATTAGTCTTTAGAGTCACTGGTTCTTCAATGAAGAACTTCGTACGTGTTTTCTAATAAAGCTAGACAGACTGACACGAGGGGTAGCGCGAGAGATTATTCTGTTTGGTGCTTAACCTGTCTCCGCCCTCACAGTTAACTCTTTCCCCTTTCGCCCCTCACAGATAAATCTTCCCCTCTCAGCCATCCCAGTAAAACATTTCCTCCCTATCTCACAGATAAACGAAGCAGTAGCACAGGGGAACTGTTGCTTTGGGACAATAGATACTTGGCTGCTGTATAAACTCACCAAAGGTAGGTGTGTCTGTGTGTCTGTGTGTCTGTGTGTCTGTGTGTCTGTGTGTCTGTGTGTCTGTGTGTCTGTGTGTCTGTGTGTCTGTGTGTCTGTGTGTCTGTGTGTCTGTGTGTCTGTGTGGGTGTGTGGGTGTGTGGGTGTGTGGGTGTGTGTGTGTGTGGGTGTGTGTGTGTGTGGCCTGAGCTTGTGCACTTGTAGCAATTTACATTACTCTGCTTATTTGGTTTGTATGTGTCGCTATAATTCTGAGCCCTTCTGGTTTTCACGAGTGTAGGTATCTATGACATACCCAATTTCCAATACTCCCTAAAAAACATAGGATATATACTTATTGTTTTACGTTCAGGTAAGATGCTTTTTCCCAGCACATAACTCCTGTAGATCTCTCTTAAATAATAACACGGAGGCTGTGTGTGTAGAGCCTGACAGTGTATTTCCATATTACTTATTACGTCTTGCTACTTCCTTCCTAGTTCATAAAGGTGTTGGGTCTGTGTTTTCCTTGTTTTTTCCGGCCTTTTTAGGCTGTTTTTTAGGTGAAATCCCCGTTGAGACTCAGTGCAGAGTAATTGGGGAATGTGAGGTTATGACATAAGGGACTGTCCTTGGGGGTGGGTGGGGTGGGTCTGACAAATATCTACTGTTTTGTTGGTTGTACATGTTCCCTGTCAAATACGGAAAGGTCTCCCTATAACCCACTCCAGGACTGGTCCATGCCACTGATCACTCAAATGCCAGCGCCACAGGCATCTTTGATTCATACCAGGTTGGTTTCTCGCATGTCATTTCTCTGCATCCTGTCTGAATTGACTTTCAGTTTGGTAAATTCAGGAAGTTAAGCCTGCGTGCGTGTGTGTTGCGTGCGTGTGTGTTGCGTGCGTGTGTGTTGCGTGCGTGTGTGTTGCGTGCGTGTGTGTTGCGTGCGTGTGTGTTGCGTGCGTGTGTGTTGCGTGCGTGTGTGTTGCGTGCGTGTGTGTGTACGTTTGCGTGCACCTCCTACAGATGTGCTGGAGTGGACTGTTCTCTTCTCTCCTCTCGCTGCCTCTCTCCATCCTACCCAAAGTGTTGAACACTGGGTGAGTCACATGACACGGGTCACATGATTCTCCATTCGAATGAATCCATTCCTCTGTAGATGGAGGCGGTGTCAGGCAGGGATTCTGTAGATGGAGGCGGTGTCAGGCAGGGATTCTGTAGATTGAGGCGGTGTCAGGCAGGGATTCTGTAGATTGAGGCGGTGTCAGGCAGGGATTCTGTAGATTGAGGCGGTGTCAGGCAGGGATTCTGTAGATTGAGGCGGGGTCAGGCAGGGATTCTGTAGATTGAGGCGGGGTCAGGCAGGGATTCTGTAGATTGAGGCGGGGTCAGGCAGGGATTCTGTAGATTGAGGCGGGGTCAGGCAGGGATTCTGTAGATGGAGGCGGGGTCAGGCAGGGATTCTGTAGATGGAGGGGGTTAGAATTCAAAATGAGGTCTGGATTTACGCTGACTTCAGTAAACCATCTTCCCTAAGTAGTGTTTTCTAGTTCTTTGCTTGTTCTTTTGTGTACCCAGTTAAAACCATATAGCCCTTTTAAATTTGTGTTCTTTTTTAGTGCCTGTTTATTCATGCATTCTTTCCACACTCATTGTCCCCCAGGCAACATTTTGGCTCCACCGACACCTCTATCTTCGGAGTGCCCATCCCCATCATGTGTGTCGTGAGTATCTCATCTCTGTGCCCACATCGTTGAGTCGATGGTCACTGGTTCTGAACCCACTCCAGTGGTCTCCCAACCGTTCCCTGTGTAAGATGTGTTCTAAGGCCGGCCCACCTGAATCAAACTGTCAACCAATCGCCAAGCTCTTAGCGGCTTCAATCAGGTGTGCTAGTTCAGGGCTACAGGCATTGTGAGGTGGCCGGGGGTCCCCGGGAGAGGTTTGACAGCTGCGGATCTGAGTTTCTGTCCAACAGAACTGGTCGTGATACTGCAACCAGGGCTTCCTGGAACACAGTCTTTGACCGGTTGACCCCAAAATTAAAGCAGGATCGCTGGATGATTTCCACATGTTCCATGCTGTTTATTTGGGATCGTAGTCTAAGAGCAAATTTACCATGCAGGCATGGCAGGCGTAGATCCCAACTCACAGGTCACAGGTCAGTGTCGTGGTTTAGGGGTCGTGACCCGTTCCCCCTCTCCCCGCAGATGGCGGACCAGCAGGCGGCCATGTTTGGCGAGTGCTGCTTTGACGTGGGTGATGTGAAGATCACCATGGGAACGGGAACCTTCATGAACATCAACACAGGCAGCCAGCCTCACACGTCCGTGGCTGGTACATAACCAAATCTCTGTTGAAACCTGAGGGGACTGGGCATGCTCGGCGAACGGGAAGCTGGCCCTCGGAATCAGAAGTAGTCTAAAGCCGTGCGTGTTTGTGTAGGGCTGTACCCGGTGGTCGGCTGGAAGATCGGCCCTGAGGTGGTGTATCTGGCGGAGGGAAATGCAGCCGACACTGGCACAGCCATTAAATGGGCACAGAAGCTGGGTGAGTCTGACCGTTGTTGGCACATTCCCGTTACGGCGCTGAACATTGCCTTGTGTACATGGAAAGAGAGCAGCCTAGGGTTTTGAAATGACAACGTGATGAGACTGACATTGCCTGATTCCTGCAGTGATGTTCTGTAGGGGAATGGCAGGAGAATGGGATGTGTGTTGTTCCAAGTGTTTGGCCAACAGTTTGGTTCAGTCAGCAGTCCGTTGTGTTCTTCCAGAGCTGTTCTCGGATGTCCGGGACACCGATGCCATGGCCAGCAGTGTAGCCGACTCAGATGGAGTGTGTTTTGTTCCCTCCTTTAGCGGCCTGCAGGTAGGTGTCTGTGTGTGTCTGTCTGTGTGTGTCTGTCTGTGTGTGTCTGTCTGTGTGTGT
>JACXGJ010011474.1:0-19772 GCA_016801105.1 Esox niger | reverse complement strand
TATATATATATATATATATATGAGTCACCAATGTGTGAGGGCTGTTCACACAACACCCGCACCATGGGAGACAGTCAGTCAACCTAAAAGGAGCCAGAAAAGGTTAACCACCAGTGGGCCTTAAACCAGACCTTACTGTAGACCACAGAGTACCCAGCCTGCAGGTCTAATCAGACACCCTGCCTGCTCAACTTGTGCACTGACAACAGGGGCTTCACATTCACATGCTCTACTTTCCACGAGGACAGAGAAAGCCCCTCCAAAGTGGAACTGAGACTGTCTGCCGGGTCGGTCCTTCATTATCAGCAGCTGCTCGGGCAAGCTAATCGGGTCAGCTGTGGGTCCTGTGGACGTCACGTCAAAGGGGGCCGGGTCCCTGGGCTGTCCTGACATATCCTCACACACACAAAAATACAATCCACCCCCCCCCACCCCGGTGGTTTACAATCACATCCTTATCATCAGTCACCGACGGGCTTCTAAAGGTTACGTGCGAAAAGGCCATTTCGCCGGCAGACCTGGTGCCCTTTAAAACAGCCGAGCTTGCAGCGTTGCACAGAAAGATAAGCGACAAGCGTTCAAGCAAAACAAGATGGGGGGGGGTGAATCGGGGTTTAACGCCTGGTATGGAGAATATAAAGATGTAACCGCTATGAGATCCAGGACTGTTTAGTGACCAGTAAGTGTTTATGGGAATCCTCTACGGCAGGACTAACAGCCAGCCGCCAGGGAAAACACTGCAGGGCAGACAGAGGAAGATCACGGGGAGACGGAGGAGAAAAGACAAGTAACAACTGTTGTGAAGAGAGGGAGGAACGAGGTGGGAAAGGGGAGAAACAGAGGAACGAGTGATGATGATCAAGAGAGCGAAAGAGGAATCGGTAACCACGGCAGTACCTGGTGCCCAGCACATGGGGAAGAGGCTGCACCCGGAACTGGACTCCATCTGGCCGGGTCTTCCTGCCCTTCCTCTCCCCGGCCCCGCGGCCGGCCAACACCCCGAGTTCTCACAGAACCGCATAAAGGCCAGGGTTTTCACCCCCCCCCTCGGCCCACAGACCGGCCAATGGCAGGTCTGCCGTGCACGTCTAATCAACACCCCGTCAGCTCCACCCAGGGCCAAGCCCCAACCACCCAAACCCTGTTCAGACCACCACCCGAGCCCTTGTCCGGAGCCAGCACCGGGCTCTGTGAGCGGCGGTGGAAAGGACTCCGTGAGAAACACACATTCCAGAGAGAGAGGCTGGCCCGGTTTTCAGTCCCGAGAAACAAAGACAGATCGACCGCTTATTGTCGAGAGGTCTTCCGTCCGCTGTAAGGTCATGACACGGGTTCCTAGCTCAGTTGGTCTCTTTGTAAAAGTCCACAGTAGCCCGGTCTTCATCCGCTGTCTGTCGTACTTCATCCGCTGTCTGTCCGTACGACAGGCTGGGCTTGCTGAGCTCCTCGCTGTGAAACCTCCCTGGGAGGACAACTCCCACCCTCAACCCTGACGACTGCCCGTGTGACGACCAAACACCCTCTGCCTTGCAGGAACAAGTCCAAAACTACAGGAGAAACTCCACCGAGCAAACCAGTCCTGAGCAGTGCGTGTGTGTGCGCGTGTCTCAGGGTGTGTGTGTGTGTGCGAGCGTGCAGAGAGTGAGACAGAGCGACAGAGAGAGTCCACAGGCTAACAATGGACTGAGAAGAGGGACAGCGTGGCTATGGAGAGACGGAGAAAGTGATTGTTTCAGATTGAATGGGAGGAAGACAACAACAAAAGAGAACCAGCCTGTGTTCTCCCCTCAGTCAGAGAAGTGTGCGCAAGGAGAGGGGTGGGTCCAGAGAAGAAGAGGAGGGGCCAAGAGGTTAGTGAAGGTCAGCTCCTTAATATGCTAATCTGGGTTCTATTCAGAGCCACTCCAGCCCACTGCTCTGCTGTTTACCCCACACCCACTTAGAGCCAGGCAGGCTGCAAATCAACACTGACCATGACACACACCAGAGCAGACCCTGAAAGTGTGTGTGTGTGCCAAGATGCCCGTTCCCAAACACCTGGCAACAGCCCACGCCCTTCCCCCCTCTTTCCTACTCCGTTTTTCCCACCCCATCTTCTTGGCAACGCGTATAGGTTGCAGGACTGTCAGGTTGTTGGGGGGGGTCAGGAAGGGAGAGAGAGTGAGGGTTTGTGTTGCGTATTCCTCTGCTCCCAAACAAAATAACTGCCATTACATAGACAGGAAAGGAAATATGAAAATGTTTAATAAGCTTCAAATCCATGGACATCGAGGGCTTTAGTTGGCTTTGGGGCTAGGGTGGTACTGATTGTGTGGGCGTTGTGTTTGTTTGTTAGGTGTTGGTGTGTGTAAAGGAGATCTGGCAGCATAAAGCCAGGCATGGATTCATCACCAGGGGATTTCTCCCTCTGGCTAAACAACTGCCAATTCAGTGAAATATGCAGAGACAGAAATACAGAGAGTGCAGAGAGAGGGTGTGGAGGGACAGGGAGAAAGAGAAATCAAGGAAGAAATTGAGATATATTTTATTTATATGAGGGGGAGAGTAGGAAGATTTGTTAGGGAAGGGGGAGGGAGAGAGAGAAAAGCATCCATCTGAAGAATGAACCCCTGGCACTCCCAGATAAGAGCGAAGCTTTAAGGGCTAACGTTTGTGATGATCTGAACCCGCTGGCAATCTGCACCCAGGAAATACCACCATGATTGCATTTTCAAAGTCTTAAACCTCAGTGTAGTTAATTAGAGTGAGACAGCCCAGAAGGGGTGTCTGAGATGAGGAATACCTGACAACGGGCCAGTGGCTCAAACGGCATCCTATTCACTACACAGCACCCTTTGCCCAGAACCCCGGTCCAGAGTAGTGCATAGAGAATAGGCAGTCATTTATGACAGACCCCAGGACTTTGACATCCACAAAACGAGTCCGACACTTGGGTCGGACAATCCCTGAGAATGGTACTAAGCAGCTGGCCTTGCCTGTGTCTGTATCGCCAGCTGCCATACATTGTAATCAGTGGTAATCAAGCTGACTAAGGGTGACATAGCAGCGTCATGCAGTGTTATAGAGGATTCAGCTGGGTTTAATGTCAACTTGCGTGTGGTAACACAGCTTGACTGGATTCACGGAGGAGGACGGAGACTTCTGCTGCCAGCTCAATCAATGTCTGCTTCCTCTGATCAGAGAGGCCATGAAGGGAGGCAGGAGGAGAGAGGGAGCAGGAGAGAAGGAGCAGGAGAGAGGTTGAAGAGGAGGCAAGAAGAGAGGGAGGAGAGGGAGCAAGAGAAAGGGAAGAGATGTGAAAGAGAGGAAGATGTGCAGAAAGGCTGGAGAACACAAAAGGAGATAGGCAGGAGAGAGGGAGCAGGAGAGAGGGAGCAGGAGAGAGGGAGTAGGAGAGAGGGAGAAGAGGGAAGAAGAGAGGGAGGACTGGAGGAGGAGAGGAACACAGCCTGGCTGCAGCATCTAAAATGGTTATTCATGCAGACACGCAGGTTAACTCCCAAATGACACCCTATTCCCTTCACAGTGGACTACTGGTGACTGCACTGCATGGGGAACAGGAGACCATTTGGGACAAGGGGACAAAGGGGGGGACAGACCCAGAACGAGCAGTGTCAGACAAAGGAGGCTGTAGCCCCCATGGGAAGGGAGAGGTGCTCTTCCCATTCAGCTATTCAGGGACTCCCATCACATCCGGCCCACTGTTCCCAAACACAAAGCCTCTTAACTGTCAGGTCATCCTGCTCCCCCAGCCCACAGCTATACACACACACAACAGACTGGGAGCAGTGGCCGAGCTGTGGGCCTGTGCACACAGACAGACACACACGGCCATATGGTGCAGTGGGGCATGCAGTCATCGGCTGAAGGAATAGTCTGCAGGCCCTGCTTCTGGTAGATAAGACATCACGGAGGCCGTGGTTAGAGAGTCAACACTAATGATTTATCATGACACAAACACAGACAGAGATGGAGACGTTCACAGAGGAGAGGAGAGAGCGTCGTGTTGAATAAAACAACGTGTTCAGCCGTCCTAACCCTAACCCAACCCAACCCTAACCCGATCACTACATACGTGCCCTAGAACCAGTGGTGTGGATGATGGAAACTCAGGCCATCCTTCTCAGAGGGTCCAGTCACTCAGATGTCCCAGGTGACAACAGTCCGGACTCATTCACCCACATCGTTCCCAAACGTACAGCTTCTAACCTGTGGCACTACCTTCATGTCGGCCAGGATGAAAATAATCTGCGGGGTTTTAGATCATCTCTAGATATTGTGCCAGAAGTTTTTTTATGGCTATTCCCTGCTTTTCTACATGTTTCATTTGATAAGTAAAACAATCAGGAGCTGTATAATTAAAGTATATACATATATATGTACAGAAATGGTTCCCACGTCCTTCTGGGTCCGGATCCAGCCAAGGTTCAGCATGTCAACCACTTTAAGTCATTTATCTTTGTTAAGACTTATTTTATTTACAGAAACAAACTGTACACAATAAAAATGTGTACATATTATAAAGGTTCATTGCAAAGAAGCATTAATAACAAACTATGAATCCAAAGCAGACTTTCAGCCTGGTACAACAGCATGGTGTCACCAGAAACTAAGTGAGTTCTTCTAATGTCCTCATTGGCACCAGGTATTAAACCCCTTTGGAAACAGTCAAAGGACAGTCTTTTAAAAAGAACATTATTTTATTTATTTATTTATTTTACATGGAAAAAATGCTTCTATTAACCCCCTAGGACTTATCCAACATGAAATAAAAATGGACAAAATGGTCTATGCAATGTGTGAATGGTTCTAAATTAATTACAAAAAGAAACATTTTGGACATTATGCATGACAACTGCAAATAGGGCAATTTGGACTGGGTGAGATTTGTGCAGCACATTCTAAAACCCTACTATTGGGAAACAGTGCCAGGGAAACTAAATTAAAGCATGTCCTGGTCTATAGACTGCCTGTTGGGTAAGTGACCAATGTGCCATTTTGTAATTTGGGTGCACTATTCCTTTTAAGATTTGTAACTCTATAACAGCTCCAGTTCTCCACGAAGAAAAAAGGCTCAACGTTTTTTCTAGTTTAGAGAAAGACCCATAAGCACTTTGTGACAACAGCTGATGTAAAAGCTTTATGGAAAAAGGTTGACTGATTGAATCCAGGACAGATCACAGATCATCCACTCCACAGCTGTTCAAAGGCTTTTAGGGGAGCCTGTGCATCTTTCCCCTTATTCGCCGGGAACCTTTTCACAATCGTCCTTTTCACCATTGCTATCATCATCTCTTAGGTCACACAGTCTGCTGTCACTTTAATGGAGTGTGTGTGTGTGTGTGTGTGTCAAGGTCAGAGACTTGGATGTAGTATAACTCAGCACCCACTCATACTCATGTCATGGGGCTTTCAGCATCACACGTTATCAGACCTACTCTCCATGGATTAGGGAATACGGCCGCAGTTTACACGGCAACGCTAGAGATAACCAAGTCACTAGAATGTTACAACATCCCTGAAGAATTCCTAATGTTTAAAACCTTGACAGACAGGGCGGCTTCATGAAGCTAAGGACGTTCCTGATTCCAGGGCACCATGTGTAATGTGTTGTTTGCACGTGAATCATCAATGAGAACAAGCAATCATTTGAAGATTACCCATTAGTGTCAGAGTGGGCCACATGGTAACACGGTGGAGGAAACCGACCTAGTCCTCTGGGGCTGGGTTTAAGAGGCCACGTCGCAGGGAGGAAGACGTGAGGGGCAGACGGACGTGGTTTATGGCCCTCAGACGTGAGGTTTCAAATAAATGGACTAATAGTTGGCCATGCTCTCCATGAGACAAATATTTGCATCATCACACCACAGGGGATCTTTAGATCCACTTCAAATAATGTCTTTGTTTCATGTAGGCTTACGCCACACAAGCATTTTGATCAATATGCATACATCGATAAGAAAACGAGTTTTAATTTACAGTTAACTGAAGCGAATGTTGACCGACGGAAGCTACATAACATTCTCAAAGGTTTTAAGCTGGCATCCATAGTTCCCTGATTCCATTTTTAACTAACTGCCCTCTGGTAAATGTGCGTGGATACGGACGAGGGAGAAAGAGCCCTAAATGAGGTGTTCCCAGCTGTAAGAGAACTCCCTTGATATTTAACATGGGCATTCCAACAGTTGAATTTTGGCTTTTGCGAATGCATTCAAATGTCTGATTAGGTGACTCAGATGGCCAAGGAAGCAAATGGATCCGTTGCATTTAGGCTATGATGCAGTGGTCAATGTCAAGGGTCAAGATGGACAAACTTTGATTTATTATAGACTGCAGGGTCTATTATTTGTCCAAACGTTACATTGCTATGAAATGATCACAAATGCCTCATTCGGCTTCCCCCACGAATGTTCCAAATAAACGATAAAAACATGAATACTACCACATCTGTTCGGTACCTTCGAATTTATGAGTACAGTCTATTGTTCCATGGGTTCTATCTGACCACATTTTGTGTCATTAAGACGCTGTCCGTTCCACTTTAAGATCAGACTGGTAAAGGTCCAAGCCAATGCCCAAATCCTGCAGAACTCAACCCATGTAAACCAACACAGATTAACAGTAGAACAGACATGATCAATTATTTACTTGCCTTTAAATTTGGTCATTTACATAACGGTCCCACTACATTGTTTGAACTCCTAATTAGTATTCCCTGGTAACGACTGCCGTTTATCAGCCATGCTGAAGACGGCATGAGCAATTAACACATACAGCAGTGACCGCCATCTTTAGCTGCGCCACCTGAAGGCGGTGGACGTGGCGAGACGAAGCCTGCGTCCCAAACGGTATTCCGTTCCCCATCGCCAAAGGCACCCGCTCAGGAATAGCACACTATGCAGGGAAAAGGGTGTCATTTGGGAAGCAGATCAGACAGGGAATTTGTTTTATCTTCAAAGAGTTTCTGCGGTGGTCACAATGGAAGCACCAAATAGACAAACAGAAGATAGATCCCCAGGGAGGTGTTGTGACTGAACTCGTTAGTTCTACTTTCATCATATGTGCTGCGGTAAAAATCAATATGCCAAAACGTCTTCCAGATGCTGACTTTCACTGAGAGGGAATATGAAGCGAGAGAGACTGGTTGAGGATTTACATTTCAGAACTCAGTGAAAAGGTGACGTAGTCCACACATCCTATCAGAAACAATACCTCACGTGTTGGTCATACATTTTTGTTTTTGGTTTGGTGTGAATAACGGAACACAGGACAGGTGTTTGCATGGCAACCCTGTGCTATTTGCAGTGAGGTGGGAGGAGAAATATCCAGATGCATGCATTAAACATGAGAATCTATGCAGATGTGAATAACGGAACACAGGACAGGTGTTTGCATGGCAACCCTGTGCTATTTGCAGTGAGGTGGGTGGAGAAATATCCCGAAGCATGCATTAAACATGAGAATCTATGCAGATGTGAATAACGTGTCAGAGCCATGAAGAAATGAATCCCCATTCACCTCAATGGGCCCCATTACATCTGGGCATATAGTTCACAGACTGAGCTGAAATGGTCCAATCAAAACTAGTTATTAGCATTGTGTTCATCATTCAGACTAGCCCATTGCTAACGACAGCTTAATGGCAGTGTGCTAGTTATTATGAACAGTAAAAGAGTGTGCAACAGTAAGATGGTAAATACTGCAGGGCAAGCGATGACTCATCAGCTCTGTCCAATGTATTGGCCCTTCAACTGGCTACTGTGGTGTCTGATGAATTACTCAAGCATGCCTGTGCATTCAGAAACACAAAATGAATGCACACGCGTTAGTGTGTGTGTGTAAAGACGATTAAGACGTGAGAAGGAAAAATGGGTAGACAGACAGACACAGACAGGGCTACACACACCCGTTCCTGTGTGATCTAAGGCTTTTTTATGCTCTGACCCCTACAGACAACCTTGGTGGAATGAGTGGCAGTTATGACAGTCGTGAGTTGTAGGCAACTCGGTCCTTCAAATGAGCTGACGTCAGTCTGCCAAGTAGATGACACACAAAAAAAAAGACAAACAGAAAGGGTGCGTTTGGCCGTTCTGACGATGTGGTCCAAGCAATATGTGTTTCGCATTTAACTCAATTGAAATGGAGAGGTTGGTTGGGGCTGCCATAGCGGGCACACACGGAGCAAATGGAGCTGGCCGCCCAGCTCAACTCGCCGGCTCTGGGATTCCGTCTCAAAACCTTTGAGTAACTGGTCAGACGCTCTATTCGCTGGGCCACGTGACACTCCTGTGTGTTCTGCAGAGCACCAGCCTGAGGAGCCTGCCTTCAAGGACAAGCTGAACAGAATATAAAGAGGAACCTTCACAGCATGAGAGCTCTAGCACTTCACAGCATGGTGACGTAACTTGCCGAAGGCTACTCACCTGTGTAGTAGGAAATTCTTGAAATATCTGCAAGAGAAAAGACAAGATTTAGGTCAGCTGGTTTGTCGCCCTGTCACTTCACTTCAACAGGGACACATCAACATGGGGGGGGGGGGGTTAGTGTCAATGATAATCTTAGAGGGTAGCTTTTCCCAGCCGCTCCAAGACAACCACGTTTCTTGTCCCAGAGCACCCCCTGCTTGCAAGGGGGGATATGGCACCTAGTTCCTAAACACTAGGGACGGGAACAGTTATTCCAGTATGGGATGTCAATGTAGAATTGTTACATATAGAATGGAATTTAAAATGAACAAAAGAAAACCATTTTATTATGACACTGCCCTTTCATGCGTGTCTGTTATAGTTGGCCATTCGATATGCCACTATGAGGGATCAGTCAGAAAGGGAAAATCCGTTCTCTCAGCAAACATGTGACGGTTCACTAATTCAAGGGAAGGTGGAAATCATTCACAGAATTAAAAGGAGCAGGAGAAAACTACTCTCAGGCTTCTAGTTAAGCTGTTGAATCTGAGGACGGTTGGGAATTGCAGGCAACAGTGAATTCTCCAGACTTCCCCATCCAAGAAAGGTAGTGTTACGAGCGGATAAAGAACGGCTTCTAGTCCTGTAGCGGAGTACGGAATGGCTACCACTGCCTCCATTTCTCTCCACCATCTGTGATCTCGCTCTTCTCCCACACTAACGGCCAATGAGCTGAGAACGACACCCACTTCTCTGGGCTCAATGCAGCAGCGCAGTGCTGAGAAACCTAGCGGTGAAGTTTTTAAAAGCATGCATTTTAAATATCCAAACTATTAGAATAAACACTTCTATTAGAATAAACTCATGTCCCAAGCACATTTGTTACTAAATACTACCCTCATCATGTGCACAACCTTTGACCAATAGGGGCCCACAGAGACCGTGGCCAAAGGGGGCCCCACTAGGATGTCACCCACAAAACCCATTAGTGTCAGAGTGGGCCACATGGTAACACGGTGGAGGAAACCGACCTAGTCCTCTGGGGCTGGGTTTAAGAGGCCACGTCGCAGGGAGGAAGACGTGAGGGGCAGACGGACGTGGTTTATGGCCCTCAGACGTGAGGTTTCAGCAAAGGCTAATCCAGTGTCAAGAGGAAATGGTACAACGAGAAGAGGGAGGAGTCACCCAACTAACTTGCACTGTGTGTGTGTGTGTGTGTGTGTGTGTGTGTGTGTGTGTGTGTGTGTGTGTGTGTGTTGCATTATAAGAGAACTTGTTCCAACATAGGTAATCACATCTTATTCTTCACACCACTACAATGCATTCCTTGTAGAGACTCACGTAGCCTGGTCACACAGACAGATGGTGGATTCATTTGAAATCAACTGAACCAGGATACAGGTAAGTGAATGAGAGCAAAGGACAGATAGAATTCCAACCACATTGGGTGGGTGTAGACATGTGGGTGTAGACAGACTAAGGCAATTTGGGAAAATATGTCACTAAAAACATGTCAATGCTGCGAATTAAGCTCATTAACATCTGCCAAAGTCTGACCCACCGACAGGTCTGCCCGTCTGTCGGCACGTAGACCCACCGACAGGTCTGCCCGTCTGTCGGCACGTAGACCCACCGACAGGTCTGCCCGTCTGTCGGCACGTAGACCCACCGACAGGTCTATCTATCTATGGCATAACACTGAATCATTACAACCAGAGCATTTGTGAAGCACAAGCCTGTCAGCAGGTCACGTTGCATGGAGCCAGTGGAGGAGGAACGGTGTCCTCTCTGTAATGACAGACCAATGGTAGAAATGGTTTTGGAGAACAATGGGATTTAATGACAGTGGAGACCTGGCGGAGAGAGAGATGTTCAGTGGCCTCCACCTCACATTCTACCGCGGCTTCATGTCCTGTATTTAGCAGTCGGCCAGATGAGAGGCTTTGGATGGAAGCAGAGCCATTAAGGCCCCTCAGACCGCAGACTGTCATCCCCAGACATCCAACTCATTACGATGCCTCCAAACCATCCACACAAATCCTGCTTCGGCAGCCGGATTTCCTTTCAACACCGTTATGATTAGCAACTCATCGTGGTGACACTGATTTGTGTCAGGCGGTATACATTAACCCACTGGCCATATCCCCCTATACCAAGCATATATAAAACTGGGAACATAGTTATTATCATTTGATTTCCAAATATGAGATGGAAGCACCAAATAACCATGATGTGTGTAAACAATCTGTCTACCTGTCCTGAGTAACGGCCGAAGAACTGGTAGAGAAAACCTAAGCCCAGTAATAATCAATACATCCAAATGCCAGTTGATCAAATCACCATGTGAAAAGCACGGCAAGACGTCTGGATTGACTGGCCGTCCAAGGCTTAAGGGATTACACTGGCTAACTGGCTCTCTGCGTGTCTCCATCCATTAGACCAGTGTCTGTTTAATAGACTGGTGTCACCTCTCCTGGCCTTCCCGCGGTCACTGGATCCCCAGCAGAAGGGGCCGGAGATGCTAGCAGCCAGGCTAGCTTTAATGGGACTGATCACACCTCACCGCGCTAATGTGCTAACGCCACCACTCTCTCCACTGAGAACCCGCTCTGACCCGCCCGGCCCATATGTCGGTGTCAAGCCGTGGTCTCTTCATAGCGTCCAGGGTAACGTATGGTGGGGACGTATGGGGCAGCCGCGGAGGGCCAGGGTCTGGCGGACGCCTGCCTGCCGCCGGTCTGTCTGGCGGGGGGCCCAAACACCTGCTCTTCAAGCTGTCCTTAAGAGGCACACACACACACACACACACACACACACACACACACACACACACACACACACACACACACACACACACACAACCTAGTGACTTGATTATCCTAAGTGCTGGGAAGAGGGGAGGCGACTTTGGGTAAACAAGGTTCTCCTTTCCACGGTCCACCGTGAAACTGCTGACAGCCTAGCGCCAACAGGGAGGAGGACAGCGTCTGGATGATGAAATGGACCGAGCTTGTCGATCAGTTAGGGACAAGGTTACAAGGCTCTGCTGTCCAAGACACCCTGTCCTCAGTGAACCTCACATATGGATCCATTACAGCAACTCCTCACAATCCCTGGTCGGCTTTCATTTATTTACATAGACCGCTGCTCGTTTTCCCCCGACAACGAAATATGCACACACTCCTGACCGACCGAATCAAAGACACCAGTAGCATGACCACAATTGAGAAAACTTAGGTGAATGATGCTCTTGTCATAAAAAAACACCGATTGGCCAGGTCGTGACAATATAACAAGCATTTGAAAATTCTTTATCTGAAAGGTCACGTAAAGCCTGGTAGACAGCCTCACTCCACTTGTTTCAAGGAGCCATGATGACCACTAGAAATTGTGTGAAAAGGGTGCTGTTAAAATGACCTCTGAAATGGCCATACAATGGAATGGGGACCAAGCTGCTTGAGTATTTAACTAGCAGAGCAGAGATGAAAAAGCCGTGACAGAAAGGACGCTGTGAGCCACAGACACCCAGCACGCTCACGCTGCACAACAGCCTTGAGAATTTCAAGACTAACCGACATTCAACTTATAACACACTCTAGATTGTAGATTATGCAGACATAAACAACATATTACAAATCTAGCCCAAAAGGGGAGGTTTTAAACTGATTGGGTTAATCCCAGAAGTCCAGTGCTACTACTTTGGCGGACTCGGTTTCGGTCCCGGCCACCAAGCTGAAAGACAAATCCCTGACTGTTCAGGAGAGGGGGTTCCTCCGGTCAGGGGATGGAACTGCTGCATTCAGAACAGCACAGCGCAGGCTGGCGTATAAGACAGACAAATCACATGCATTTTCATCCCCAAAAATGCTCCCTTGCACACCACACACCTGTAGAGACAATCCAACACCAGCCTTTCTACCTCTCTGAATAGGAACAACCACCACGACAGGGTATAAAACAACTCCGACAAAGAAACAATGCAACCTGAGTGATATTACATCCAGTGGAAATTCAGCTAATCTGCAAAATGATGGTTTGAGATTGGGCCAATCGTAATCGTGAACTATGAAACAAAAAGGAACCATGCCTCTTCCGCTGAGAGCAGATGGGCCAGAAAAAACATCATTGCTTGAGAGGAGGTTGTTATTCTCTGAGCTCCAAGCGGTCTGCACGTGTGCCGGCATTTCTCTGCTTCCACCTGATTGGATGATTTATTGATCTTGATTAACTAAATCGCCTTTCAGCCGCCCAATCAGGATTACAAAATAAGAGAGGAGACATGGAAAGATTCTACTAAGAGTAATAATAAACATTCAGATTTTAGAGTAGATCACAAGAAATATCTTCGATCATCAAGAGAATTAGTTAGAAGCCCAGCACAGGCAAACACAGATGCGCATAACACTTCAGAAGGACAAAGCAGGCCTCATAGCCACAACAAGTGGCTATGCTAAGATTAACCTGAATTTGCAAGCTAAACGGAGCCTACACATTAGCTTTCCACCACACAACGCTAGGCCAGGCTAGCCTGTGGGTAGATGAACAAAGAAGAGGAGCATGCAGAGAGAAATGTACAGCAAAAAGAAAGTGTGGGTAATGGATGACGTGAAATGAGTCACACAGAGGCAAGGATCCTATGAGGAATGTAAGAAAACTGCTGCTACTACAGAAACGGGTCTGCAAGTTGCTGTGTTCATAGGCAACCATCACAAATGATCAAAATCCTACTTTACGCAATGACTTCAACTTCTGTACGCGTTAACTTCAAATTCCAATTTAGCTGCTGGCTATCAGTGTCCAAGAAGAGACTGTAGGGTGTGTGTGTGTGTGTGTGTGTGTGTGTGTGTGTGTGTGTGTGTGTGTGTGTATATATAGACAGGGTGCATTTACTGGAGCATGCAGCACCACAATCTGTGGAAGAAAAATCAACACCTGGCTCGCAACCACACGCGCACGCACGCACGCACGCGCACACACACACACACACACACACACGCAGCTGCCATACGAACCAAAGCAGACAAACACGCAAATAAGAAAAACATCTCCGGTCCTGCAGCCATAAACTGACAGACACACACGTCATATTAAAAGCACGCAACGAGGTCACTGACATGCATGAACACACCACATACATGCCTTCACAGACACAGTGGCACACGCAACCGTGGACCCAGAATGCACTGCAACCTTTGTGTCTGGTCGGCAATACTGCAGGTTGGCCGGCACTAATTCCTAAGCCAATAGGACGAGCAGCCATGTCGTTTCATGAAGTCTACAGTATCATCATCATTTAATGGTACCCATAATACCTGATGAAACTAGTCAACTAAAGGGTTTCCTCCAACCATAGAAGTCATGCGGTGTTAGAAATTAAACCAGGGACCTTTTAAATTGACGTCTTGCATTCAAATGAATGTAACTTGATCACAGTTCAACACTGATCGAATATCAACGTGCTGGAGATAGACAAGTACAAAAATGGACTGTATACTGTGGACGTGCGCATTTCATTTCTTTATCAAATCAGTCAATGTAGTTATGCAGTTCCAAGTAACACAAAAGGTTTGCCTGCAGCCAAGGGGGCAGCAAACGGGGGGGCATTCTTTGTAAAAAGCATCACGTTTCAGTCGGGGAGAGAAATAATAAAACATTAAATATCGATGACATCGCCGAGGCTGCACAACGTTGCATACCTGGCATCCGACCGCCACCCCCCCATCGCACCCCCTCCTCCCCCCTCCCACACATGACCCCACTTCACCCCAGATATCGGGGTTATCACCCTGACTGACATGTGATCATCTGCAGTTAAGAAGTGAATGAACCCACACTAAAGAGGGAATTCCGTTTAGCCTCTAACTTGTTCATAGCTAAATAATCGATTTGTAGAACCACAATAAGACCTCATTTAGCCATGACATTTGAAAGTGAGTGATTATTGGACGACAAGCTACAGTTTTTTTAGGGTCCAACAGCGCCCTACAACACCAGTGGGCAGAAATGCATCTTTAAAATATGATTTAAAAAAGGGGAAACATTTTGCCTCTAAAGATCTATACAACCTTTCCGAGCAAGAGAATTTTATAGAAAATGTTCCAAACGAAAATAAATATTGTTTATTGACTGTGTCATCACACCACAGAATCAATATTTAGTAGAAGCATATTTCACAGGCATTTGATTGGAAAATAGTTTTGAGAAATATAAACAATATTAAAATATCAGAGTAGCAAACATCCACTTGTTCAGCCAAATTGCACAAGCAAAACCACCAAATGGCTACACCACAACAATACTTGACCATACAGAAGGTTTCACTCTGTGTTGTGGATTTTAACAAAGCTTATTGCAGTGTAACTTAACAGCCTTGATCCAAAGACATTTGATTTATTTTCTTAACACAGACTTCATTAAACGCCACCACAGAATGGGTTATAATCCAGCCCACTGCCCTTTCAGCAAAAGTAAAACATGATCCTCCATCTTATATATATATATATATATATAAATATTAGGCTATTCCACTGTGCCTAGATACATTTAATAAGCAAATATGTTATATAGTTGCCTAATGTCCCCAACTGTCCAGCTAGCCAGCAGCATGGTAGCCAGAAACAAATGCTAAATGCTAAGGGAGCTAGCGTGCCACTTGTGTTACACAGAACCCAAAAGTAACAATGTTAATTTCTCAATCTATTCATAGACTTCAGTGCATGCCATTTGCAGCTGAAATCCATCCGACACATTTGGTACTGAACAACAGTGTGATGGACACAAGGTTTCAGTATAAAACACTGTCGTAATGAACCACGTAAGATAGCCACGTGATTGTCACGACAGGCTCTCATTCCAAGGTTGCCACAAAGGGTTTGTGTTTGTTTCACAGCCCTGGCTGACTCAATATGTCCAACCCTAATTTGAACAACATGACTTGAATGTTACTAGATTGATGCATTGGTTGGGAATTGGTAAACAAGTAATGTTTAAAAAAAATTCAGCCTTCCCTGGGAGCGTTTTTCTAGGGGTTTTTCAGCAGAAAGACTGACCAAGTTATTAAAGTCACTAGCCACTGATATGTACAATAATGTACATAAATTTACTTTCACACTGAAGGAATTTAGCAGCCATTTGGGTTCAAAGAGACTCATAGTTGACTGCCTACATGTTTCTATTTTTCAGCAAGAAACCAACCCTTGGCCCTGGTGTTGTGAACTCCCTGCTCGGCCAAAAGGACTCCACAGGACCATATGTCCTTATTCGTCAGTTTCATTACCAAAAATAATATAATAATCCTCCAAAATAATGATCATTTGTTACTTTTGCCTCCCCAAGTTTCCCTCAGTCAGACTCCAAAAAATGACATTAAGAGGTTTCACTCTGACTGAGTGTTACAGTGACTGTCACTAGCGTCCTTTAAAAGTTGCTTTGTGCTGTAAACCTCTTTTCCAACTGCATACAAACTATAGTAACACCGCTTTGTGGACAGGCCAATGGGGGCAGATGTATTGTCATTGATAGTATGATTGCATTAACAGATTATGTAATTATAAAATATATAACCCCATTATCAGCCCCACCACTGCCATTAGTACTGGTGCTTTTGTAGTGGAATTATAATTACTGTGATCACCATCAACCCGAAATATATCTATAAAAATCTAATTAAAATACCAATTACAATTGCCCAATTACTTACATTTCTGACCACATGCTATCTGTATCACCTCAATCCCATTAACAATATTGGGTAAGGGATTAGGAGCTTTAAAAAAAACAGGACAAACATTTCTTGCACACAAACCCACACATCAGAATTCAATCCTGTACGGTAAATGGTGTTCCATACCCCCATCTAGCCTGGCGTCCACCCCAGGGGTATATCAGTGTAGCCTGCACCGTACGAGGAGTGCAGAGGAAGATCTTACCGTGATACAGTCCTTCCATTAAAAGAAAGAAAAGCCAGCCCAAAAGAGGAGAACAGGAAGAGATCCGATGATCCTGCAGATGTGCTTATTAGTACACAAAGCTGTCTCCTAGCCTCTTACCAAACCTCAACCACGACGGAAATAAGAACAATATCCTGCCATGCAGAACAGAGCTGCCTTCCTTACAGGACTATCGAGAGCCTGTGTGTGTGTGGTGTGTGTGTGTGTGTGTGTGTGTGTGTGTGTGTGTGTGTGTGTGTGTGTGTGTGCGCGCATGGAGTGTGTGCACACAGCGGACGGATGGACTGCCTCCAAATGACAGAGAGAGGGGGGATGGAAACAGGAGAAGGCGGGGGTCTTTGTCTTTCCGCCGTGGAAGGGAGGGGGAGCCTGAGGGAGAGGGGGGAGGAGAGTGGGGAGCAGGGAGGGGGAGCCTGAGGGAGAGGGGGGAGGAGAGTGGGGAGCAGGGAGGGGGGAGATGCAGGAGGAGGAACAGAGCAACACACCAGAGAGATTCGAGGGGGAGAGAAAGGGGGAGCCGGATAGAAAGGAGGGAAATTCACACGTCACCAACAAAAGCCGTTGATCATGGCGCGCGCACAGTCCCCCTGACAGGGAGCGAAGCGCACAGAGAGAGGCAGCTTCCCGTGTCCAGCACCGCGCCACTACGGCTCCCTGCTGCCTCTCACACCCAGCCACCACCGCCGACACGCTCTTCCCCCTCCCCCAAAAGGGAGGGAAGAAAGGAGGAAAGAAGGGAGCACAAGGGGGGGGGGGGGTGAAAAAACAGATTTAAGGCAGATTACAGTGGGGAACTCTAAAAGGGGGCGTTGTTATCGCCAGTTTGTGGAATGTCTTCCACATCTAATCTTCCCCGGGCTCCTCCCAGGCAGCGAGGAGGAGGAGGAGGAGGACAGGGAGGAACACCGCCGGGTGATCGGTGTGGGGGGGGGGCGTATGGCTCATTTGAAGGCGTGCCAGCGATGAACAGTGAGGCCGTAGCGACAGATCCTGCCGTAGCGACAGATCCTGCCGTAGCGACAGATCCTGCTGTACCAGTTGCTGCTACCACACTCACACAATCCAAATGAAGTATTCCCGTTATTTTCCATGACCTGGCTCATGTTTAATGGCAGACTGGAAAATACCATATAATGGCTGGGTGAAGAACGCTCAGCTCAGTACTCTAATATTTCATTGAGGTGGACAAACAGTCATGGGACAAAGTAAGCTCAAAGTCAGAACGCTGTCTCTTTTATACAGATCCCCACACATGGATATTCTAGGTACATTCCGATCACAATTATTGATACATTCTTAAGAGGTCAGTTCAATTATTAATGTATCCTTGAAACCAGTTAAGCAATTCAAGTAAACAGAAATGCAATGTCCTTTTGTGGATCAGACACACCAAACAAATGCGCCAATGACTAGGAGAGCATCCTTAGATAAAGATGATAATCTCGGTCTGGTTTTGTCTTAAACATATGGGTTGTTGTAACAAGATCCAAAGACCTATCCAATGCCCTCAGAAAAAAAGATTATAGATGCCCATGAGTCTACGATGGGTTACAAAACAATTTACAAGCAATCTGAAGTACATAATTCCACCGTCCAATGGATCACTAACAAATGGGGACTATTCCAGACAACGGGCAACCGACACAGGACAGGGCGTCCAGCCTGGAAGATGCTCACACAATCTTTCAGAAGCCCACAGTAAAATCAAGGGATCTAAAGGCCTATCTTGCCCAGATCAAAGTCGACTGCACAAACTCAGCCTTTTGCAGTTCAGGAAGCAAGGCACATCAGAGTCCTCCTTCTTATTCAGGAGGTGGGGCATTAAGATAAGAATGACGGATGTCCGACAGCTAAAAAATATACTATTTATTTCTGCAGGTTTTCGATGAATAAATGATTGCATGGCAAAGTTGGCCATGTCATTTGTTGGCGTAGTTCATCGTTATCTGTCAATAGGGTTGAAATGAAGATTAGATATCCATGTGATTTTTTTTTGAAGGAAGTATCTACTAAACAACGCCAAGTAAACAAATAGTTCCTGTGCCAAGTAAACTATCTAGAAAACCCCCCCAAAATTATGTAAATATGATTCATGAATGCTATCTGTGTAGAAGGCAGAGTCATAATTGAGCCCTGAGATGAGTGAAAGAACCCATATTCATCTTCTGTTTTTTTCCCCTCGATGTTCTTACCCACGACTATGTGCATTTATTTTCAACACGGTTTATAGCCTATAACATTCTAAATGCTTTTTGCATTATTTTCTGTTTAAGGTTTACTTACAAATTTGCGTGATGATTATAGTTTTCACTGTTATTTACAGTGTGTATGTTTTTCCCCACCTGCTTTGGCAATATAAACAAATATCTCACATGCCAATAAAGCTTTTAAAATTGGAATAGAAAATTTACCAAAACTGAGCTTGTCCGTGGAATAAATAGCAACACTAATCCAATCACCAGAGCAGGCTCAACAGATTCCCCGTCCAATGTTTTTCCCCGAAGACAGCAGAACTTAGCCAATAATATTCTTAAGAGAGGTCTGGGTGTGTAACTTCAAAGATAACTCCAGAGCCTAAACCTGCTGTACTACGATTATAACCAGGGGCATTGTGGGTATTCAGCCTACGCATCACGGCGGGGGACCAACTAGCCGAGCAGAGCGTGAACAAGGCCTGACCGGAGTCCGGAGGTGGTACTGGTCCAGCTGCATAATAAACCCATTACATATACAGTTTTACTATTCCACTATGAGTGTGAGTGTGTTGTGCTCTAGGCAGTAGACTTTGTGACTAAACAGGCAGAGCATTGAGTGTCGGGAGATTTCGAGCAACAGCACACGCTGTACCGTTACTGTAGATAGCGAACTAAAGTATCTTAACATAAGGTTGAGCTCTTCAATGCATTTAGCTCCAGCTGCCATTCACATCCTTAATCCCCTGGGGTGTAGACAAGTCCTGAGCCAGCACTTACTCACTGCCCCCGGGATTTCCCAGCCTGATCGTCCAACGACGACAAAGAAGACGAGGACTTCGGCCAACACGCTGTCAAATCCCGTCACAGAAATAATAGAAAGTCGAAAAACTAAAAGGCCTGACTGTTCTTCACCAACAGACCAAACGCCAAACCTTTATTCACCAATGACACTATATGGAAATCTTAATGCTAACTCAAAACTATGTACTGAATTTGAAGACAAAGACTGAATTTGGCAACAGGACGTAAGCGAGGCCGGATGTCCTGTCAGGTCCTCAGCTCACCTACAGGAAGTCACTCTGACAGTGCAGACCAGACATACGCTGGATCCTGACGTTTTCCTCTGAGCTAGCGGGCTGAGGGAAAATGCCTTGCAGGCGTCGGAGGAAATGATGTGTGTGTGTGTGTGTGTGTGTGTGTGTGTGTGTGTGTGTGTGTGTGTG
>JACXGJ010011473.1:0-19777 GCA_016801105.1 Esox niger | reverse complement strand
GGGAGAAAGTCAGCGGCGTTACATACCACTGGGAGAAAGTCAGCGGCGTTACATACCACTGGGAGAAAGTCAGCGGCGTTACATACCACTGGGAGAAAGTCAGCGGCGTTACATCCCACTGGGAGAAAGTCAGCGGCGTTACAAACCACTGGGAGAAAGTCAGCGGCGTTACAACCCACAGGGAGAAAGTCAGTGGCGTTACAACCCACAGGGAGAAAGTCAGCGGCGTTACAACCCACAGGGAGAAAGACAGCGGCGTTACATCCCACAGGGAGAAAGTCAGCGGCGTTACATCCCACAGGGAGAAAGTCAGCGGCGTTACAACCCACAGGGAGAAAGTCAGCGGTGTTACCATTTAACATGTGGGGTTCCTTTGTGTACAGTTTTGTCAGACATGAACGTGCATTGCTCTGTATTTGTTTCCAACCAGGGTATCGGGGGGAGACAGGCTCCGATGAGAGAGACCAAGCCGGTGAACTCCCGCCGCTACATTGCCACTTTCGACCTGGAGAACACCACCAAGGGAGACTCCGGTCGCTACCGCTGCATTGCCCATTCAGACAAGGGTGTGGGCGTGTCCAGTTATGCAGATTTGACTGTCAAACGTAAGTCATGTGCCTCTCTCAAACCCATCATTGCATTAGATGCAATTTTCCAGTATCCAGTCACCTACCCTGGCCTGCCAGATAGACCGGTCAGTCACTCTCAAATATCAATGTGTGTGTCCCCACCAACCCACGTTGCCACGGCAGCCAGATCCGGCTGCGGCATGACTGACAGTGGGTCAGGGTGGTTGGGTGGTTGCCTGCCTGCTTGCGTACTGTATTTTCGGTCTGCCAATTAAAGAGCTCTGGTGTGTTTGTGTGCCACCAACTCTGGGTGATGTGGGAGAATGGACTTTGTGTCAAATATGCATCATGCATCTTAGTTTCAACGCTGCAGATGTTTTTCACACAACCCCAGTTGAGAAGTCTAATAACAATAACATGCAGTTGCTTCTTTCTTATTAGTCCCATCCATGTAATTCCCTTCCATTTCTTATTATTCCGAATCATCTACAGTCACCTGTAGTGAGCTTTGTCGGCACATTTTTAGATTACATTATCTTTATGTATTTGCATCCACAATTGCTCGGGGTGGTTATTATTATTTTTAAACCCAGTTATTAAGGTTGCATCTCAGATTTCAAGTAAGTATCTCTACAACTTCAGGCGTATGTTCTTACTGTTTAAGAGGAGTTAGTATCGCTACAGTTTCAGGCCTTGGTTCATACTGTCTCAGAGGAGTTGGCAACACTACATTGAGAAACATGTAGCAACAAGTGTTTTCAAAGAACAACCAACATCTGTGTGACCCCATTGCTAACCATGTTCCAGATAGTGTACCATAATCACTTCACCACACTCTTAATGGAAACCAGGAGTAGAGCTTGAGCCCATGGGCCAGGCACCAATGAAAAGTCATCCGTGGACCCATGTGGGCTGAGGGATTGCGTTTCACTGGGACCAACCCGACAGTGCTAGTCTATTTCAGGCTTGTTTGGGTCAGGGCTGTGTGACCATTGAGAGGGTGTGGCTGGAGGCAGGTGCTAGCTAAAAGCACAGCTGTGTTTCACTTCGAGTCTCTCTCCAGTCCACACGGCTGGCTGTTTACTGACTCAGCCCTATGGTCACATGTAGGCAGCTAGCGCCATGACGACAGCCCGTTGCGATGTGACAGATGCAGGCAAACTCCCTCGTTGCCACAAGCTAGCTCTTTAAACTGAGGCCCTTTGATCTCGTAGTTAGTAGGAAAGTGCCTAGGACTTCTAGTAACTTTCTGTTTGTGAGGCAAAAATGGTGACGATGGGGATTTCACTGCTCCACAGTTCAGGTGGAATCGATCGAGCCTAACCTGCCCATTCAAAGTAGCTGGATAGTTTTTGAGGGACCTTGTTGGCACATTTCACGGTGGACCCATGCTGCAGCAGAACATGTGCACTAGTGGTGGTGGTTTAGATCACCGGACCAATGAAATGCTCAGGTTTCAAAGAAAACAAGTGCTGTGTCTGTAAAGTCAGCCACTCAGCCCCAGACCTTTGATGCTGCTTAGTCATTACTGATGGTCGATAGCCACACCAATGGGACAGACTGAGGCCTGACACGACACACAGTTATCAAACAGTGCCTATCGGCGCAATGTGGCTCCACCCTCTTGTTTCCCCATTCGACCACGCGTCAGTGGTCATGGCGGATCGATTGCCGGCCCTACAGAAGCTGTTGAAGGAGTAGTCTGATGTCTTGTTCCTTTCTGTCTCCCTACCCAAACACAATGACAGAGATGATGTGGTGTCGGCTGAGCAGAGATGGCGACTTGTCACCCAAACCCCTGCTAGAACACCTTACAAGCCCCTCCATATAGATCCTCCTGAAGCCAGATTGAACTGTCACTTCAGCTCATAGTTAATCCAAAGAGACGATCAGGTGGCATCTCTATGCCTCTGTCTCCGTCACTCTTCTTTTTTTTCTGTCTTTCTTTCTGTTTTTCGTTCTTTCCCTCTCACACTGTCTGTATGCATTTGTCTCTTGTCCCTTTTGGAGATAATTAGGATTTTATTTGCCATGTGAGTGTCTACACCTGTTTGTTGTCTGAAAACAGAGAAATCAGTCAGGACCCCAGGGATCACTACGGCTTGCATGGCTATTGCCAAAAAAGGCTTTTAAATTTCCCAGACAACCTTTGTTTGAGTGACTGGATTTTTTTTTAGAAATCAAATTAATAGACCTCTTTGTCACTGACGTGTCAGTAAAACAAATCAAATGTAGATTTCAAGTTCACTCATTGAAATAATGTTAAAATTAGAACTGTGTTGATACGTTCATTACGACTGATTATTACGATCAGTCGTAATGAACCATTAGAATAGTACCAAAAGTGCAAACCACATTTGGGTTCAGACAGAATGAACCAGTCCAACTGGTGGTCTGTTTGATTGGTCCACCTGTCTGAATATCTCTTGTCAGTTGGCTGGTCAGGTCAAGTCCAGAGACCGACTGGGGCTGTGTCACACACTGGGTCAGAACAAGCGTGCCAATCTAGGAGCTGGTGTGCACCCTGTCAATATTCACCTCATTCGTTGTGATTAAAGGTGCAAATCCTTGCTATTATGAGACATTTGATACACACAGACAGAACAGACAGGACAGACAGGACAGGCCGACCGACAGACATCGTGTCTTTTCCATCTGCCAGAAAAGTGACACGTTATGAAGCCAGGCTCACACCTGCCTGGGCCACTCTGCCAGGAAGACGGATGAGCCATTACTTCACTAGTAATTGGTGTTCTGCCTGGTTCCAATCGATATCAGAGGCCCTCGACATGGTGTGTGTGTGTGTGTGTGTGTGTGTGTGTGAGAACTGTACACACACCTCCGACGGTGACAAAATGCTCTCAGTGGTCCTGTTTTGTTTCCACCGGAGAACTCTTAGAAGTTGTGATGTCTCAATACTGCACGGAATAAGATGAACGCTACATAACTGAATATGCTGGGCAGACTTATTCCTGAGGCTTGAGGACACTCCTTGTTGTGTTATGCATCATGACCGCCCTTAGCCGTGGTATAATGGTCATAACCTACGGACCCCGAGGTGCCTTACTGCTATTTTGTAGTGGTTTCCAGTGTAGTTAGAACAGTGTAATATTGTTGCATGCCGTCTGATACTACGGCTTTCAGCCTATCAACATTCAGGGCACCTCCCACCTGCACAGTGTTTCAGACACCGTATGACTTCCAAAAACATTAACCACTGGGACGTGCTCAAATGTACATCCGGCGCCAGATGTGATTATTCACATAACATGGTGGTAGTCGTGATTCTTGGTTGTCGTAGCGTCTTGTTTTTGTCTTCCTATTTCCCGTCGTTCTGTTTGGTCTAACGCGCTGATTCCTAAACGCTTGTTAGCTGTTAGCAGTAGTCTGCCCCTCCACATAACATGAGCGAGAAAAGAACATTGTTGACATGTCGGAGTATAATTGGCATATGCAATATGGGTCGAGAGAATGGAACGGCAATACAAGATACTTCTTTCACCTGCTCCCATTTTTGTGATTTTCCCCCTGGTCACAAGAGTCAGAAGATCACACTCAGCCTCACACCTGACTGGCGTGTCAGATAGGCTATCATCAGACTAATTATAGGCTGTGTTTGTGTGACAGAATTATTGACATTCCTATTTGTGAGACACAGCATCAGAGGGAGAGGTGCCATATGAAACTTCAAAGGCCAGCACTGGGCTGTGTTTATACCAAAGCCCAGAATGCTGACATAGATGTGACTAAAACCGTGACTACAGTTGGACCGCATTGCTCCTCTGTGGAAGTTGACTCTGTCCTGACTAAGACAAAAAACACCTGACCCCTTACTCACCACATAACCGAGAGAAAACATTTCAAAAACATTCACCGTCACAATTGACGGAATCTGTGTCATTGTCTTGTTGCTGACGATTGAATGCAATAGTCTGGCATTGGTACAATGGATCCTCCTCAGTGGGCTCTTCGGGGAGACAAAGAGAGAGATCTGGCTGAGTGGAGGAGATGAGAGGAGGGGAAGATTGTTGAAATGGGTCATGGGAGAAATGGAGCAGGACCAGAGGGGGTGATGGGTAATGTGATTCAGGTTGGCTGTTCTATTGGCGAAGGTCAGGAAATTAATTGGTTTAACTCATTACCTCTTTTTACCGTGCTCTCCATGGCAACCTGGGACTCCCGGCTTTGTTCTAGGCGCCACCACAGTGGCGGTAATTGCTCTGACTTAAGATTTAAGTCGTCGATATCATGCTAACATGCGTTCTATTTCTCTCCAGATTCAGTGTGGGTGTAATTGAAAATGTTGAGTCTGTTTTGGTTTTGTGGAAGTAACCTGGTGTATTTTTATGGTTTCAATGTGCTTCCCTTAATTAATATCAATGCAGCGTAAGAGCAGTCGTTGATTTAACCTGATGCAATGTAGCGCCAGATGAAGGACAGTTCAGCTGGGTGATCATGTGACTGGAGTGCACCTTCAGAAACATATCTCTAGGCGATGAACACAGTGTCTACCAGCAGTGTAAAAGTCAATTCAGAACTCCGCCTCTAACTCTCCGCCCTCCCCTCCCCCAGAGCCCCCAGTGCCCATTGCACCGCCCCAGCTCACCGCTGTGGGCGCCACCTACCTGTGGATCCAGCTCAACGCGAACTCCATCAACGGCGACGGGCCCATAGTGGAGCGCGAGGTGGAATACCGCACAGTGAGCGGCAGCCTTATCGACAACCAGCCTGTAGACAAGACCACGCACAAGATCGGACACCTGGACCCGGACACGGAGTATGAGATTAGCGTGCTGCTCACCCGGCCCCTGGAGGGAGGCACGGGGGCCCCTGGACCCCCCCTGAGGGCCAAGACCAAGTGTGCAGGTGAGTCCCGTTCATACACACGTGCATACACACACGTGCAAAGACTGCCACACACCATGGGAGTCGGACCAGGCCCTTGAACACACGAAAGTGTTTTCGCCCGTAAGTTGGTGTAAGGTGAGGGACAGTCACATTACTGTTGGACCCTTGCTGTCAAATCAGGCGGCAGACATGCAAATATTAGTTTTATTCTTATATAGATGTATGTCTGGTTAGCATTCGGCCTGTCCGGTCTCAGGGCCTTAACTGTCTGTCTGGCCATCCAGCCTACAGCTTTATCTCCCCCCTGGTCTAGGTCTGGTTGGCCAGCCACCAAAACTGATTGGGCACACTAAGCCCTCTGTAATCGGGAGAATACAAAGGTATTGTATGGCCTTGTGAGAAATGAAGGAGGACTTGTGAGGAGTTGTGGAGGTGTCACCAGTCTGTCCTTTTTTTTACCTGGTCATGGAGTGTATCTGTCTCCAAATGTTAGGAACAAAGAACTCGTTTTTATGCAGAAGTGCTAGATGCCAAATAAGAGCTAACACTATTGATTTTAGTAGTCCTGAACAGATAACAGTAATCAGACAGGAGACTGCTACCACAGACAACAACAGCCGTGAGTCAGAACAGTCTGCCCTTAGGGAATCCAAACATTAGGGACTCTATCTTCCCTTATCAGTCAGCCCTTTTAAAGTTTTCAGCCTTGAGTGGAACAGTTAATCAGGTCAGTAATCTAGATCTCTTCTCGGTCAGTGTACAGTACACAATCTCAGGACGTTAAGTTGGCGTTAAGGCGGGGTTCTCATATCATCTGACCATCTGTATTGATATGTTTTGGTGACGGATATTCCCAATATGACCATGAGGCCACTGTTCTGGCCGCTAATTCACTGGCCCTGTGTGCTGGTGCCGCACAGATTACATCAACAGTCGCTTTCTGTCTGCCCGACACGGTGTTCCCGACACGGTGTTCCCGACACGGTGTTCCCGACACGGTGTTCCCGACACGGTGTTCCCGACACGGTGTTCCCGACACGGTGTTCCCGACACGGTGTTCCCGACACGGTGTTCCCGACACGGTGTTCCACATATCCTTGCCCAGGTTGAGGTTCGCTGACAGTCATCGGCAGAACAGCCAGAAGCTATAAGCAGTAAAACCTTCCAGCAGTAGAACTGGACGTCCAGTGGTTCATGTTAACGCAGTCTCTGCCTGCTGCTGGCTTGAAGTCAAGTCTTACACATTCCTTACAGAACAGGATCCCACAGAACAGATATGCATTGATATGCAAACATGCAGGAGACCACCATGAACATTTTTGTGGTTAGAGAATTTATGGATGTGACCAGGGCTTGGCATGTAAGGTCAGGCTAGTATGCGTCGTTGAAATGTATGTTTTTGTTGTTGTTGTGGTTTTCTGTAGTTTTGCTGACAGTTTGACAATGCATCACGAGTTTCCAGTGTCAGCAGGGGTAACGGACCAATCACAGCTCGGTGTTGATGAGGACATATTGCTTCCTTGCTGGATGTAATGGAGGTGCTGGCAGACTCGCCAAGGTGTGACACAGGGTTGACGGATGGTCCTGTGTGTCTGGTCTCTCTGTGGAAGAGGGACAGTATTTCTGTCTGGTTTCTCTGTTCTTCTGTCGCTCCCAGGCGGCTGTCCTCTGACTTCCAACACCCCACACCGCTGTCTTCAAGGAAGTTCCATGGTTTGAATCTTAGCCGAAGTCGCTCCCACAAAGCAGTTATTGTTTCAAATGGAATCCAGGCAGACACCTTTCATTAGGGGAATTATAAATTGATTGTCTTTATTCCACATCCTCTCACCAATACTCATTAGACATAGCACTCTTCATTATAGATTTTTATACCAAAACAATTAGATCAGACCCCTATTCAGAGTTTTGCGTTATGGTCCAGCAGAGCCCGGTGGTTGGCCAATTCATTCCTATTGTCCAGTCATATGAAATGCTTGGTATTCATCAGCATTTGAGACTAATAATCTCCCCTGTTTTGAACTGATGCCGCTGCTGCTTGCTTTTTGGGAGGTTACAGTAGCTGCTGGCTAATTTGCTAGCTAATGCTAAATGTATTAGTGCGCCATGGTGTTGTTTACCCCCTCGTCATCCATCTCGACACATAGCGCTGGCTAAGCAGAGGAGCCATAGCCGCAGACTGCACCTGATGCATCGAGTTGGCCGGCAACTACCGCTTCCCACCTGGTGGGCTCAGGGGGTTGTCTAGTCGAGCCAAGACGAAGTGTCTCTAATGGAGCGAAGGAAACATTAGCGCCATTAGCTGTTGTGCGAGGCGCTGCACCCCGGGCTACAAACAGTCCACACGCAATTACCCCAGTAATTAAACAGGTGCAATGCTTCTATCCCTCCCAAACTGAGTGGCATGTGATCAGCAGTCCTGTGGAGGGAAGCCGTGTCTGTCTGATGCCAGCTCTAAAAAACAATGCCTTACCCCATTCCCTCCATTAGCTGGCGCGATAACCGCTCATTTGCTTCTCCTAGTGTGACACTATGCTCTTTGCTGCCAGCGGGCTAAAAATCCTATATTGCTGCCGGCACTCAGAACAGTAGAATTGCTAAATTGTATTTACATAAATCAGTGTTTCATTATTTATTCAGCATGGATTCTTTAAGAACACTGCCCCACCTCACTCTGTGATAGAAGAGAGGCTTGGGACAGTTTGTTTATGGGGGTTATTCAGCATCCTCCTCTGTAGTAAATCAATCATGAACAAGCAGATTGCGATGTCAATGTTAGTCATTAGAGAGGGCAGGTCTCTAAGTGCTGGGAAGTATAAGATAGAAAAGACCAGCCATTCCAACATGCAACCACTCAATGTTTTAGAAAATGCTAGTTTCATTTTCTGTAGATGAACGAAACTTGATGCCAGATTTATGGCAGAGATTTAACATTTGAGTAAGAGTGTTCAAACGTTTGACACCTACTGTAATTGGTTGCGTGTCGCCTTTTAAAATAATAGAATGTGAATAAAATATTTTGCTTACATATGATGTAAGTGTTTTTGAACGCATTTTTTGTCACAATAATTGTTGTAGTCTAAATAGGCACGAATGTGACATTTCAAATGTTGACCATTTCAAATGGTGTCAAAAAGAGCAAAGGATTGTGAATTTAATTGGATGTAGAGTGCTGAGACGATGAGTAAGCAAGATATGGGAACGAAGACGGCTAACTTGAGGGGGAAGCGAGGCTGACTTTGCAGAAGGTCTGTGAGGTGAAGGGAAACGGGAGACGAGATGTGACCGATAGAAACCCTGTAACAGTGGCAGTCAATGGAGATGCCACATGGTTGCAGCAGGCTGGTCATGACAGTACCTGCCCAGGCTGGTTCCTCCTGCCTCAACTGCTGAGTGCCTGGGACCCACACAATACTCACAGCACGCATACCGATAATACCGGAGTGCCTACCGCTGCCCCCTGTTGGCGACTCAACCTCAGTAAGCCTTGTACCTTGGTGGACAAAGTCAATATAGTTTTTTATTTTTTGTATGTGTTGTATGTGTATTTCTAGAACAAGTGGATATATTTAATTTCTCGTGCAGATTACTGCTTAGATTTAGTATGGTCTTTAATTCATTGATTACGGTCGCTCTGGGTAAGAGCATATGCCAAATAACTTTTTTTTAACTTTAACATAACATGTACGTCGATCACTAATTTGCCCATCAATGTACACCTGTTAGTATTATATCACAACACATCTTCTTTACAACTCCCTGAAACGTGCACAGGCACACACACACACACACACACACACACACACACACACACACACACACACACAGAGAGAGACAAACAGAACAGCCAGTCTGACACAAAACAATGCTGCCCACCGCGCAACTGTATAGAAACACACACACACACACACACACACCTCCCACCTCGCCTATTCGCGCCAAGGTCACAGACGGGTGTATGATTTGGGGTTGCACTGCCGGGCTGAAGGAAACAGCCCTGAAGATGGCTTCCCATTTACCGCAGTCGTAGTGAGTGATGTCCCTGACACACCACTGTGGTGTCATGCTAAGTTACTCAGGTGATCCCAGCACTTTCCATTAGCATCCGCTGACACTTCCTACAGGAATGGCTCATTGAATTAGCAAGGTTGTCTACTCTGAACTGAGCCCCATTTGTCAGCGGGCGGGACATTGCGCTCCGTTGGGGTTTGAGGCAGTTGCGGGGGGGACTCGTGGTGATGGGGTATGGTTTTCGTCGTTGGGTTCGCCATTGCCATTTGCCATTGAAAGGCGTGTGGCTTATTGTATGATTCTCAAGGACATGGAGCGAAACGGATGTTCTTGAAAGAAGTGTGTATTTGTGTGTATTTGTGTGTGTGTGTGTGTGTGTGTGTGTGTGTGTGTGTGTATTTGTGTGTGTGTGTGTGTGTGTGTGTGTGTGTGTGTGTGTGTGTGTGTGTGTGTGTGTGCTTGCAAATATATTAGTGCGTGCACGCATGTTTTCCATGTGATAAACAGGAAAGAACCAAAGGAGATTAAAATGTTTTTTCTCCTCTCTTGCTGTGATGTGAGTCTGTTGTCTCTTTGCATTTAATTCACCAGCTTGTTAGGCTTTTTAAAACCGCGTCGCTCTGTGTAATCTGACAAACTGGATAACATCACCCATGCAAATTGGATTTCTCTGAATCCCACAATGACACTTTTCAAATATGTTTTTTTATTTCACCAGTTCTCTTTTTGTTGATTTATTTAGTACAGTTAGTTATTTATTGCATGTGCAGTGCATATTTATTTTTTCATAGAGACATGCTGAATTATATATATAAATATATATGTGCGAATGGCCATCTTACGCTGGTTGAGAGTCAGGCACAGTGTGTTGTGTCGTGTGATACATCACTGACTTCAACCCTGGATTAATGATTCAAAATTGTGTGTGTGTGTGTGTGTGTGTGTGTGTGTGGTAAAGCTGCGGTCTCATTGTTATAACTAATCCCAGTCAATTGGACCCTTCTGTCTGCCCCAGCTCTCTGACTGCTGAACAACCTCAGCGCCAAGTACCAGTCAAGTAATGAGACTTCCATTTACTCCTGTAAACTGGGCCTGCAAAGGGGTGGGCTGCAACTAAGGAGAACACACACACAGACACACAGACACAAAGCCTGCTGTAAATTGAACCTGTGTCTTTGAAACAGAGAATGTGCAGCACACCTGACTGGGTTCATGTGCTTGCAGCTGCTGAAAAAACACTGGCCCAGGCTGTGAGTACAGGTCTTTGGAGTGCCCACTGCGAAGACTGGCCATGGCTTTATAGGTACTTAGTTTCCCCAAAGGAGACAGAAAGAGAGAGTGAGAGACTAAAACAGACCTATGGAGGGAGAGAGACCGAGAGAGAGAGGCGTAGAGAAACAAAGGGAGAGAGAGGGATCGAGAAAGAATGATTCGATTTTCAAAATACCTTTTTTTGCCCACCTAATTAATAAAATGTACAAAATATACACATCGATATGCCAGGGGGAGACGGGGAGACAGAAAGAGGGACGGGAAGACGGAGAGAGAGGGACAGGGAGAGAGACTAAAAGACAGAGAGAGGGACGGGGAGAGAGACGAGAAGACCGAGAGTGTGAGCAAACACAAAATCTTGATCCAAAATATATACAATCATACGTTATCAAAAACTTAAATGTTACCAAATTCTAAATAGAGACATCAAGTTAGGACAACACAACATAAATATCACAATGTTAAAAGAAAGCTACTAACAATATACAGACTCCGTGACCATAGCATCGCTTACGGAAAACAGTGGTCAGAGAAGAGACCTTTTGTAAAAAGCGATTCAAGGCAAATGAACACCATTTCCTAGTATGAGTCAATTAGAGTTATTTATTTATTTATTGAAATTTGAAGAAGAAATTGCTAGTATTTTGGAGCAATCTGCTGGGGAGAAAATGTACATTATGTTGGGTAAAAATATAAACAATTAGCTGGTCCTGGTCTGTCAATAAAAAAGAGAAACAATAGTGCCTGCAATATATATGTGAAAAATTTTCCATGTTAGTTGTTCTACTGTATTTATTTATTTTGATTGTGATTTTATATTTCATTTTTATTTATTATTTACTGTATCACTGTTACTGCCTAAACATGTTTTCTTTGGCAATAGTGGCAACCATCCATTTATGCCAGTAAAGCACCTATTGAATTGAACTTGAATTGAGAGGTGGAAAAAGACTGCAAAAGAAAGCGAGAGAGTGACGGACAGGGGAGAATGATGAACGGGGGAGAGTGACTGAAACGAGAATGGAGACCTAGACCTAAGAAACAGGAGGGGGAGAGCGAGGAGACTGTTTTGGTGGACAAGAGCGAGAAAATCCAATGTGCAAATAAAGTTGGCGAAGGAGCGGGCGGTCGAGTGATGTCAAATAAATAAATGGAGAGGCGGGAGAGGAGGCCACATGCATTCATTTATGAGTGGATATTAGAAAGCCCCATGGACATGTAAAACATTTTAAAGAAGAGCTCTGGCCAGCTTTTAATGCATGTTCTCTTGTCACAGTGTTTTCTCTTTGCCAGACGAGACGACACTTAAGCATGTCGCCGGGCCACACCGAAACACTGCTGGGACGGCTAGGACTGGCTGTCTGCTCCAACCGTACTGTATGATGCTATGGTGACGTGCCGTGTGGCCCATCAAGCTACTGTGATGGAAGATATTTGTGGGCGTGCGCGTGTGTGCAAACGCGTGAACGCCGGCGTGTTTGAGTGGGAGCTGTGGGTGCTCCTGGGTGGGGGCTCGATGTGACGACTGGTGTGGGGAGGGAGGGGGTGAGACATGTTGAAAGCTGGGATGTCCTCTGACTTCTCCCACTTTCCCCTCAGGCACCGCAATCGTTTCCTTCTTTCTTCTTCCTCTCCTCTCTCTCGGTCTCTCCTCTGCGCTTCATTCCTCCCAGCAGGCAAATTAAATATGATGATCCCGCTGGAAATGAAATGGTAAATCTCATATAGGTCGCTTTGCCTGATTCCCTTCCTGACTGCCTTGACTGGGGTGGAAACGCACTCTTGAAAGTCACCTTTGGCAATGACATCTCTGTTCCTGAGGAGAGAAGTGTTCAAAGCAAAGAAACGCAGACGGGGGAGGTATCACGCGCCTCCATCTTTAAAGTCCCTACTGCGCGAGAGCTCACACTTATCAGTTCCGCCACTACAGATATCGTCTGCACCAAGGGAGCACCTTCACCTGAAGTTTCAGAAATAGTATGTTTAGAGTCAAAGCCAGTGTGTTTTTCAGATGCATTCTGGGTGCTGGTGGCGTGTGTGCTAATGGCGCACGTCCTCACGTGGGTCAGCTGACATCTCACAATGTATCCTCTTTGATTACTCATATTTGACACATCACTTGCCCCCCCCATCCTCCCAATGCCATCGGTGAGGCGAAACGGATCATCTCCTCCCCACTAATTCACTCCGCGTTCGCTGAACAGCTGCCAACTAATAGGAAGGCGACAGAGCACGCATCGAGGTGCCCATCATGCCACACTGTACCCAATCACCACAGGCCTGATGCCACGAGGGGTCTCGGCAGGCCCGTCCTACCCTCTACCCCTGCCCAGCGCCTGGCGCGTCCTCCCCTAAAAAGTATTTTACAAAATATAAAGCCAACGCAGGGCCATCCTTTTAAAAGTCATTTTCCAATCAGATGAGCAAATCACTACGGGTTGTGTTTATTCCACATAACGAGGTGCTACTTTTTTACAAGTTAGTTAGGCTGCGCGTCTTCTGTATTAACACCCGTTTAAACCGCCGCGGTCACACGCAACACGTTCCGGGAGAATCAAACCTGCCCCTCCATGGAAATGAAATGCTTGTCGGCTGATTTGTTGTGGCGACAGCCGTGAATCATCACCTCAGGGACCAGTCCGAAACTGACAGTTAGAACAACCAGTCTGACACGGGAAAAATTGCAGCTCACCGCACATCTCCGTGGAAACCCACACACAGGTCCCTTGCTCCCTCTGGCCCTGCTCTGCTGCTCCCCATTTCATTTAATACCCATGTATGGAGCCTGAGATTACAGTGTGCCCGGGCTATTGGATCAGGCTCCGGAAAGTAGCTTCCCTTCATTGAGGAAGATGTATAGATTGCTTTCTGCCAATCTGAAGCCGTTCCCCAGCCCTGTTCATATGGGGAGACAAAAAAGCTCCACACAACACAGTGATTCTCCGACCACAGGTGGCACAATGTATTTTCTCCATCCCAAGTTTCATTTGCTGATGATGCAGAAGGAATCATACACAAACACACATGCCGACACACACACACACACACACACACACACACACACACACCAGCCTTCTACCAGCTTTTTATTTATTTTCTGCAAGATAAGGCCAAACCAAACAGATTGCTGTTAGAGCGAGCCTCCATCTGTTATTGGATTATAAAGCAATGTGACATCTCCAATACTGTACCGGCCAATCTCTCATCCCAGTAATCCACCCACCAAAAGCATAGGCTGCCACACCACTCATTGTCTCATTCCCAGAATCCCTCGCAGGGCGTACCAAATATCCGCCAGTCGGCTAGCTGTTTACGTCTCCGCCATTAGCCCTTCCTCCCATGGTCTTTTAGCGTCTGCACCAGCCCACTGTTATTGAGCCCAGTGCATGGACTCTGATACATGTAAGGTGACCAGCACCCTCGCACTGGCTCTGTGCTCCTCACAGACCGTTTCCAAATCAATCTGCAAGGTGTTAATGGCCTCCCAAGATTGCTTTCCTTATATCAAATGGAATCAGTGACTAGTTTTTAACATCTACCATGACGACTAGCCGTGCGTGCGTGTGTGTGTGTGTTTGTGTGTTTGTGACTGTTCTCACTGCATCCATTAGGCCCGAGGCTGTTGGAGGAAACAAAACAAAAAATCAACCAATTTCTCATTTATTATGGCAAAAGGACAAACCAGGTTCTTCACCCACAATGGATATACACAAGATGTTGTTGTTTGACTATGCTTTTTGTTAATGGAACAAAAAAAGGCCATATTGTTATTTTCACCATAGTGGTTCCCTGAACCTTCCTGCACACAGTCAGAGTTTGGATTCTGAGCGGAGCCGCGGTCGTTTTCTGCTTGAAACATCATTTCTATGGTAATGCTTTCCTCGCTGTTTCTCTCTCCACGTCTAATCTTATTGGCCTATTGAACAGGCAATGCAATTTCCTGCTCTTTCTCCCCTTGTCTCTTCTTCCCATCCCCTCCGCTTACGTACGCTTGTAACAATGGCTGTTATATCCGGCGTCCAAATCCTCTCTGTGAAAGCCGACAAACTCATCTTCTCAACTTTGGCCCGTGGCGCGTCATACCATTATTAGTCTTGACAAAACAAGTCCCAGATAGCTCTAAACGTGGACGACGGGGAAAAGGAGAGGGAAGCAAAGAAAACGGAACCGATTGGTTTTCAATTGTCTTGGACTATAACGGCCACATGCATTTCAGTATACCTACAGGCATCTCGCCACCCCTCTCATTTCAGTTCCCACTACATCGCTGTGGAGGGATTGCCTCCGCGTTACCTCGTTATTCATCTCCTGGTGGCGGTAAGAACCGCCCTGACCTTCTGCGGGGCGTTATCCGTCCGCCCCAGGTCCTTGTTGGGATCGGATGGCTGCAGTTGTGCCGGTTCCATACGATCAGCCCGATTCATCGAGTTACATCCAAATGGAATCAAGAGAGATGCTCGGAGCTCCGGGGGAGGATGTTGGGGCAGCTATTGTTTCTTCTCTCATCTTCACTTGATGGCTTCGTCTTTAATACAGTTACTGCCAGTGCAGTGTATGCAGTGAACCCCGAGAGTATTTGGACAGTGACACATTTTCCAAATTGCAGCGCTATGGATTTGAAATTATACGATGGCTATGGGGTTAGAGCAGACTGTCAACCATATTGGAGTCATCATTCAGAAAGTACAGCGTATTTGGTACCTAGTCCCTCTAGAGTATTCACATTCAGTACTTAGTACATGCCTATAAGAAAGAGATGCTGAGCATTTTTCCTGGTGATGGTCTGACAGGCCTGTTAGACAGCCATGTTCAGTTTTAGGGCCTTTTTCACTTTCAGTCTTGTTATCGGCATGGTCACCTGCATTCAAATCAGGAGATTGACAAATCAGGAGATGATCAGGCAAGAACCTTCCTCTTTTCGGCCCTGAAACACTCCTTTGTAGCTACAGGAAGTCAGTGCAGGTACATTATCTGGACTCCACAGCATGTGTGGGAGAGTAGAAGATGGAGATGTTTTTCCTGAGAGAACATCTTGTAAAGCAAGTCTGATTCTTCCAAAGCCAAGGAAGCACACCCCTCAAGATGTAATTTGGCATACTAAACAGTATTAACTCATTTCAAATCGATAATATTTATATGGGAGCATATTTTGAGTGTACTAAAATGTTATTTCCAGTCATACATTTTAAGTATGCTGAAGTATGAAATACGTTGCTCCAACGTAACACACTTAGGTATACCATTTACTATTTCCATATTACTTGAATATTTTCTTAGTGCTATTTACTGCATTACAGTACAACTAAAGTGGTTCCATAATAATGCACTTTAAAGTGTACCAGTTCTTTGCCTGGGTTCTCACACCACTCTGCCAACCAGGATGTGATTTGTCAGTACAATACGCACATGCTGTATGACAACACATTCCCAGGCAAACACTCTCAGGACACAGGCCTACCAAAAAGTGTCACTAGGAGGAGCTGAAACTAGGAAGCCCTCGTCCATTGTCCGCAACAGGCGGAGCTCAGACAATCAGTGCCGCCCCTTTGCCGGAACCCTGGCGGCGGCATTGTTGTTGTTGATTCGAAACCGACCTAGCCCCGATGAGGTCGCCATACTGAGTGGCAATGACCCCTCAGGTGCACAGGAAGTGCCATGTTAACTGAAATCGACACCTTGAAAAAAATAACCTTTTCAGAGAATCTATTGATCTGTGTTTGTCTACCAATTGGGAGCAGAAGGGAGGGGCTGGCTAGCGATGCGGCGCACACTGCTGTCTTGTTTTCTTTTCCAGACAAAAAGCATGTCCAGCATAGCTGTTTTTCCCCAAGCCAAGAGGACAGACAGCTTTTTTTAATGTATTAAACATGAGGTGGTGGTGGGGGGGGCAGTAAATAAACCCAACCTGTCTTTAATCGGTAAAGTAGGCCATTACCCCTGAGAATTACCCCTGAGCATCACCCCAACACACCACACACGCGTACGCTCGCTCATGCACACCACAAACAGCCTAATCGCCTCAGGCAGCCCACTGCGAGAGTAGAGTGGGGTAATGGGTGTGGAGAATGCTTATCACTTCTCTCAAATGCTGGTGTGCATATGCTTGTCTGTGCATCCGTGTTCAGACTCCTCTGCAGTTATTTCACACTGCTTATGGCACCCTAAAAACTATAACCACCTAGTTTGAATGGTAGGAATCCGAGTTACGTTTTGACTCTGTCTTGGTTGATTGTTGTCCAGCTTGACTGTTTGACTCGGGAGGTGTAGGTGGGCTTGTTTGACTCGGGAGATGTAGGTGGGCTTGTTTGACTCGGGAGGTGTAGGTGGGCTTGTTTGACTCGGGAGGTGTAGGTGGGCTTGTTTGACTCGGGAGGTGTAGGTGGGCTTGTTTGACTGTTTGGCTGGGGAGGTGTAGGTGGGCTTGTTTGCTACCTCCTGTTTAATTGGTTTATGTTGACTATGTTGTTCACTTGCTGCCCTTTGAAAGGTTATAGATTAGTGCTTCACACAGTACTTCAAATGGATCCTCTCAAGTTTCCTGTATTTGTTAGAGTTCTTCCTCAGTAATTTTTTTCGATCACCTCAGAGAAAAGGTGTCCATCAGAAGAAGCCTTTGTGAATCCCTTTTCCGAGACACTGTTGAATGAGTGAACACATATCAAATGTTTATTTTGTGTGTTGAATGTAAAGGCAGATCTGGAAAGTAGGTTTGAAAGCAGGCCAAAGCTTTTCAGCCGCTCTGATGTTTCTCTGCATTCTCTGCATTTTGTCTTCATGCTCATCTTGTAATTGGATAAGCAAAGACTGGACTTCAAACGATGTGGCGCTAAGGAGCGTGCTATCACAGATTACCTCTCAAATACATTCCACATCTGTTGTTCTTACTATCACTAATAGACTTTCCAATGGCTTTGGGGTCCGTTGAATACAGTTGGCTTGTTTGCTGTGTGTGCGTTTGTGCGAGAGAGAAAATGAGCTTGGGGAAAGTTTTAAATATTTGTCTTATTTTGTACATGCGTCTGATTGCGATGCAAAGTGTGTGTGTGGGAGTGTAAAAGTGAAGATTCTCCTGAGGGCACTCCAGAGCAGGGCCAAGGTCTTTGAGGAGCTCTCTGGCTCCCAGCTTCAGATAAGACCTCAGCTCAGAGCCTCCTATTCTTCCTGCAGACCCCCCCGCCCCCCTCAGACACAGACAATTTAACCACCACATGTAACTCCCATTAATCACTGGCCTGCAGGAAGACAACCGTGTGTGAGTGCATGAATATTGTTGTTGTATTCATTGTGTTGTTGTAACCTGGAGATTATGGTCTGTGTGTCCCTGGCCACGCCATCCATTACATCCCAATCAGCACATTCAGAAAGCTGGCTTTATTCTTCTCTAGTGTTTTGGTAGGAATGACTTGGCCTCTTGGCGCGTGTGTGTGCTGGTGTGTGTTGTCTCCATATTTGGTAACATAGGCCAGTCGTCCGGTTGCCGTATGTGTTTCTGCCTAAGGCCATCGGTCAGAACCGTAAATATACATGTGCGCACACATATATATACACACACACACACACACACACACACACACACACACACACACACACACACACACACACACACAGCTCTTGTAGTCCAGGGGTCTGACCTTTAGAAGAAACATGGCCTCTTCCTGATAAAAAACTGATTTGAAAAATGTCCGTCTCGCTCCACCGAGCCGTGACAGGGCCAGAGGAGAGGGAGGAGGAGAGGGAGAGAGGGTGAGTCCAGCTGACACTTCTCCATCCAGATAGCCATCCATCCATCCAGAGAGCCCTCCATCCATCCATCCCTCCATCCATCCATCCATCCATCCATCCAGAGAGCCCTCCATCCATCCATCCATCCATCCATCCATCCATCCAGAGAGCCCTCCATCCATCCATCCATCCATCCATCCAGAGAGCCCTCCATCCATGCAGAGCTCTCCATCCATCCATCCATCCAGAGAGCCTTCCTTCCATCCATCCATCCATCCAGAGAGCTCTCCATCCATCCATCCATCCATCCAGAGAGCTCTCCATCCATCCATCCATCCATCCAGAGAGCTCTCCATCCAGGCACCCCTCAATCCATCCATCCATCCAGGCACCCCTCAATCCATCCATCCATCCAGGCAGCCCTCAATCCATCCATCCAGGCAGCCCTCAATCCATTCATCCATCCATCCAGGCAGCCCCGCATCCATCCACCCAGACAGCCATCCGTCCAGATAGCCCTCCAATCTGTAAGACTCACGGCAGGCGGGCAGGCAGACAGTGGCTGCGTTGTGCTTTGCCTTTGAATGAGTCTGATGAGCCAGGTTTTCCAATCACAGTAACACCGATATTTCAGCTTTGATGCACTTCAAGTACAACATGCGGCATTCGTTAGAGTTGTAGGCATTTCAGTGTAGGCATTTCCCTTTGACGTGTTTTTGACGTGTCATGTACTGTATGGAGCCCCACATCACCGACAGGCTCCAGTGGGATGTTGTAGACCCATGTAACAGGAGGAGGTGTTCAACAACATCATCTTCCACAGCTGGCTGATTGTAAACCTCCCCTCTGTGCTTCCAGCCAGCAGCTTTTTAAAGAAGCAGATGTGCCACTATGTCCGACTGTCTCCACGGATGAGGGAAGGATGAGGGTATACAGGAGCGCGCTTAGGGAGAGTAATTGAGTTTTGATTGTCGGTTGTCAAAAAGCTGTCATTATTGCCTGCTTCCTCCAGATCTGAAGCGTGGCTTTGATAAGGATGAAAGCCGGGTGCCATTACCCAGATGGCTGTGTTGATACTGCTGATATCCTTCTCTCTCTCGTTCCCTTTAGCTCTCACTCTTTTTAAGGGCTTCCAAAAAATTGTGTGTGTGTGTGTGTGTGTGTGTGTGTGTGTGTGTGTGTGTGTGTGTAAGCGAGGCCAGCCTATATGGCCTCTCCACGGGCTCCCAGAGGGTCTTGACTGATGGACGGGGGCCGACAGCTGTTAAATATTCCAAGATTTACACTGAGACTGATGAAGCGATCATCTCCCCATCCACAGACCTGACGTAAATCCAGCCAGCCCCACTGCATAC
>JACXGJ010011472.1:0-19776 GCA_016801105.1 Esox niger | reverse complement strand
AGTTTATAATTAGAGTCAGTGTTAAAGATCTCTGTTTTTTGTATTGTTGTTCTATTATTAGTACATATTTGAATGTGTACAACTGCCTTGTCACTTTGTATATTGATGCCTTGTTATGACAGGTCCAAATTTACCTCAGTTTTTGTTTACTACTGGACTTGATTAGTCCAAAGAGCACTTTGAATACTTGTTCCAATTTTTGCTGTATACTTAATACATATGTAATTGTGTACCTTTTGGACATTTTGGAAAATAAACAACTTTAATTTAATTTATAAACATTTTGTGGAAAATAATTTATTTTTAGTGTAATTGAACACTGTTGTATATTGACCCCCCAAAATAATACCTTGACACCCCTTTGCCACCCCAGTTTTAAAAGTGTAGCTCCGCCACTGGTGAGTTGGTGAATTGCAGGTCGTCATGGGCTGAATGGAGTCACGCAGCACAATTGAAACGTTGTGTTTCTCTGCTGTCTTACCAACATATTTTGAAATTGGATCCCTGCAGTAACATATTACTTTTTACTAATTATTTTAAGAAGAAACACACTTCTATGAATGTTTTGGATACAATACCGTATGCATGACATAGTGGTGTAATATTAATTATGGTCAGAATAGGGAGTACAGAAGGCAGAAGGCAGAAGTTAAGAATGAAGAAATCAGTAAACCACCTTTTTCAGCATGTGTTTAATTATTGAGCATGTGTGAACATCAGTTATTATAAGGACACAAGCCTATAGCTCCTTCCTCCTAAGTTCACTGATTCAATCTGCACATTCTCTACAGTTTATACATGTTTATCAAACACTACTGAATCTCTCTACACTATAGAGTACATGTGTTTCACTACAACATTCACATTTTAGCTATTTGCCATACAGAAATATTGTACATTACTCTGTATTCTTAATGAATTCTTAGATATTCTTCTAGATAAATTAAATTTTGAATCCAGGAAATATGTCACGTCCCCGCCTCCGCGAGCGCGCAGCAGAGGGCGCCCGCGCTCCTGAGTTTCAGTGCACACCAACTCACAAACCTGTCACCAATCACCACTCACACACCTGTCCCCATTCACCTCATCAACACACATACAAATACACCTCCCTGCCACTTCTCCCCTGCCGGATCATTGGTTCATGCACGCACACCACATCTCGCAATCTCTTCGAACAGACCTTCCGTGTACTGATATTTCGCCCGTCCCCTACTACTCTGCCTGAGCCCTGCCTGTACGTCTGTTCTCCGCCGGAATTGCGATCCCTCGCCTGTCCCCGACAACTCTGCCCGTTCCCTGACTGTGCTTCTGCCGCCCGCTCGTGTACCGACCATCTGCCCGTCGCCAACTACTCTGCCTGCCACTCGTCTGTGCCTTCGCCGCCAGTCTGCGAGACGCCCCACCTCCCGTCCCCGTACGTTCAGCCTGCCCCTTTCCTACTCGCTCCCAGTCCGCACTTGGATCCTTACCGGCTACCGTGACAGAAATAAGTATGTTTGACACAATGTGAAAGCAAACCATTTTATTGAAAAAAAGACTGTATAGTAACCGATGTTGTGCCAATATAAAAGCAGAAAAATGCATTCTATAAATTAATCTGACTAGCTCACCTTCAGATATGATCATTGGGTTGAACAGGTAGTTGCAGTATACTTGAACCATTGTGAAAATGGTTTCGAATTTCCCTGTCTTTAATTGTAATACTGTACCCACATGGTCACAGTTGAAAGGTGTCTGATGTTTCTTCCCATAACCGTATAACTGATATGAGTTTGAATAAACCAATCAGAAATCGTGAGAATGTTTGTTTATTTCGGAGACAAATTTGACACCACGAAGTCGTTGTGTCCACAAGCACTTCATTGTTCTCTGCTGGAGCTCATGTAATTTCTGATGTACCCCAGGGAGGACTACATGTCAAGGGTCACTAGTATCAGGGCTGTGTTTATACAGGCAGACCAATTCCGATTTTCTTACAATCTGACCAATCAATTCAGTCACTTATTCATAAGGTGTTTGTCTGAAGTGGGTTCCCTGTGTGAAAATGTCTAATCCAATTGTAGTAATTTAACCATTGTAGTAATCTGACATTCCTTCATACAAATTTGCTATACTCAAACCATAATACACAGCTAATCTGCTGTTATGACCAGTGGCAAAAATCTGATATCAAGTTTAGAGGTGATAGTTACAAAACATTTTCTTAAGAGTGAGTTTTTAGAGGGGCACCAAAAGTAGTGCTGTAATACAGTCTTAGTTTGCATCATCGGTTTGCTTGCTTCTGTCGACAACAACGTGAAACACAGCCAGGGCAACTAAGGAGTTGCTCCATAAGAAGCATCTTTGGAGGGAGCTGAAATCCGTATTGCCCAGCAACAGCCCCGAAACCTGAAGGATCTGGAGAATGTCTGTTTGGAGGAGTGGGCCAAAATCCCTGCTGCAGTGTGTGCAAACCTGGTCAACTACAGGACTCGTATGATCTCTGTAAATACAAGCAAACAAAAATTAAGTTCTGCTTTTCTGTTGAAGTGTACATATGAATACTCACTTTGTAAGTAGGAAAACCTGCAAAATCAGCAGTGTATCAAATACTTGTTCTCCCCACTATATGACATTACATACTTTGTCAGCTTGTGGGAGTTTAATTTGGGGAACAGACTAACTGAAGACTTGATTAGCAATTATGCTACCCGGACAACAATCACACAACCCAATTCAAGTAGTTTCTGTATATATAAGTAATTAATGTTATTGGTTAAATTGTAAGAAAATGAGAATTGGTCTGCCTGTATGAGCACATGATCTCAAGTAGAGAACAATGAAGGCCATGTGGGTGTGTACAGACTACTTAGTGGTGTCAAATTTAAAACAGTAATTCAATGGGAAGCCAGAGGAGGTGGTGCCAGAATGTACTACGGCAGGTATAAACAGGTTTAGATACTATCATGTTTAACGACCCACCTTTCTGATTGGTTTATTTCAAATTGTGTGGCTTGTACTGGCAAAGAGAGGAAAATTCAAACATTTTCACCATGGTTCAAGCTACTTGCAACTTACACCATGGTTCAAGCTACTTACCTGTTCAATCTGCTAATAGTTATTTCTGAAGGTGAGCAATCAGTATTTATTTCTAATATACTTCATTTGTCTGCATTTTCATTTGCACAACATTGCTGATACTGGTGATTGTTAGCTATGATATTTTTTGCTTTCACAAATGTTTGAACCTGTTTATTTTACTGCATTTATAATTGTATTAATTTATATTATAATTGTATTAATTTCTATTTCATTAACTGTTCTGCATTCTGGTAAGGCAAAACTTAGCACAGCTCTAACCTGCTCACAAACAATATTTTTCTCTTATTTGTCAAGCCATTGCTGAGGGCTTATTATTGTGTAATTACTGTGTCTGAATTTCTTTTGTCTTCTTGATTGCTCTGTGTGATCGGACAGTGATTGGTGACATTTCTTGCCGTTTTAAAGGGAAGGTTTGTGATCATTAATGGTCATTTAGGGCGGTTTTTAAAAATGAGACTTCACTTGCACTAACACAGTGTTTTAGAAAGTGTCTGATTTATCAAGGCAAAACACTTACAGGTGTGTAAATCAAACGTATGAGCGTTTGATAAATAGGTTTAACAACTTTTTTGTACTTGCAAACATAATTTATTTTCTTTGTTCACGTTTATTTCAAAGCTTTTGTACTGAACAATGATAAATTAGGGCTCTGGTTCGTTAATTCCTTCCTTCTGTTTCCTCTCTCCTGACCATTCTTAGATCTATACCACTATGTCAAATTCATACAGTTGTGCGTTCCTCTGTAAGATAGTTTGTATTAAAGTAAATAATATGTTACTGCAAAGTCCAAAAAATGACGGTAATACAGTACCACAGTGAAATAACATGCTCTGTTTGAATTGTGCTGTGAGGTTCGGGCCCAGACCATAATGACCTGCAACACGTTGACACGTCACCGACCTCTGTATCAACACTGAGGGTTTTGGGCTGATCCCAGAGTGTCTTTTCATCCTAAAATCACACCTGTGTCACTGTCTTCATGCAGGTCTCTCCCAGCTGGTAGAAACCCAGCAGGTTGTCACAGTAACCTTGGGAGGAGATGCTCACTTCAGCTGCAGACTCATGGAACCTAAAGACGTCCTGCAAGTCACCTGGCAAAAAGAGACACCAGGAGGGACTGTAAATGTGGCCTCCTACAACGAACGTTTTGGTCCAAAAGTAAACCCACCTTTTCAGAGGAAAGTGGCATTTCTACATATGGGACTACAGAACTGCTCCATCATCATCAGACAAGTGTCAAGAGAAGATGAGAGTTGCTACAGGTGTCTGTTTAATACTTACCCAGGTGGATCTATCAACGGAAGGACCTGCCTTCAAGTTAATGGTAAAATATAAGAGTTAATTTAAGACAATAATTGATCCCTTTTAACTCTATTGCTGAAAGGTGCTCATTGTGAATAATAATTTCTGTTCTATAGAGCTGTATGGACCCACACTCCTATTGACACAAACCAAGGACACTCATTCTCTCTTCTCTGGGTTAACTGTCTCCTGCTCTGCCACGGGACGACCTGCTCCAGTAGTGGCCTGGGATGAAACAATGTACTTTCCTTGGGAAAAGTCTTCTAGTGTCAGTGTCAATCATCCTAATGGAACTGTTACTGTCACCATAACTTCAATGATGGCAGTTCCTAGTGTACCTGACAATATCACCATGGTTCGGTGTTTGGTGTCCTCTGGCAGAACCATCAAGGAGGGCTCCATAAAGATTACAACCTTAGTTGGTGAGAAAGGTTTATTGTTCATGAATTCCACATTCACCTGGAACATCTCATGCAAATTTATCGTGTTTGTCTTCTTGAGGTCGTGGTAAATCTCTTTCACCAGTCACTGATGATGGTTGGACCTGGGATCATGGTATGTAGATTTTCCAGTGACCCAATTTCATGTCTGTCCTGGACATTGACTTTCTGCCTTTTAACTTGAATTGTACTAGTTTGATCTTGTCATCCTCTCTATTACCAGGGACAGTGATGGTTGCTGTGATGGGTTCATTGGTTCTGATTGCTTTAATCTGCTTCATAATTTGGTGGCTGCATAAGAAACATCCAACTGGCAGGTAATATTTTCTTGCCAAGATTACATATTTTTGCTTCAATGTAGTTACTATTAGGTGTTTGAATTCAGCTGACTTTGTAATTTTGTTCTCTTTACAGAAATGAAACAACACCGCAATATGATGGTGTAGACACAGTTATTTTAGATCCACAAGATCGGTGTGTATACTATAAGGAGAACATTGAATTTATGTACTGTTCGGCATTTCTTTATACAAAAACAATTAATAAAAACAGATATACTTATTAAATTGATCATAGTTATAAAACAAAAAACTGTTTTATTTATGGATGACTGCTTCCTGTATATTAAACCCAATGTCAAATTCTATAATGACAAACAGGAAATTTTACTACTGAAATGTATATTGTCATACATTCTAAATACTTATATATTCTCATCAAGTTCCAGTAGGGCAGGTGAGGAGGGAAGGAGAAATGAGGAGGATTTACCAGCAAGGTAAATTAATCAACACTGGTACATATATCCCTCAATGTAATATTAAGGCTAATAGAAGTTAAACATTTATTTTATGATCACGAGCTAGTTCTGCTGCAGTTGTGCTCAAAACTTTGCATGCCCTTGAAGAATTGGTCATGTATGTACCATTTGTATAAAAAACATGAGTGAGCAGTCAAAACATTTTATTTCTAATGGGATTCATATTCAACTGTAGGTTACGACAGAATGGCACAATCATAAAACAAAACATGGCAACAAACAATAAAATGAACTGACCTCGGTTCAAAAGTCTGCATGTCCTTAGTTCTTAATACTGTGTATTGACCCTTTAGCATCAATGACAGTGTGCCGTGGTTGGATAAGGTTTATAATTATTCTGAGATATGGTAAACAGGCTTTTCTGTGGCATTGGCGCAGTAAAGGCTTCTTTCTGGCAACTCGAATATGCAGCTCATTTTCTTTAAAGTATCTTCATATTGTGCTCTTGGAAAAAAATTCTTCAGGCAGTTTCAGCTGAAATCTTTCTTGGTCTACCTGACCTTGGCTTGGTATCTATAGATCCCTGAATTGTCCACTTCTTAATAAGTGGTTGAACAGCACTGACTGGCATTTGCAAGGTTTTGGATGTCTATAAGGTCTTTAGACAGTTATTTTCTGTTCCCCATGAATCAGTATCTAGTCTGCTCAGTGCATCCACGTGAGAGCTAACAAACACATTGTCTATTTATTCACAGACACTAATTGCAATCTAAAAAGCCAAAGCTGTGGGAAATTCACCTTTAAATGCCATTTTCATCTGTGTGTGTCCCCGTATGTGTCTGTAGCATGGCCAAACATTCAAGGGTATTTAAACTTTTGATCAGGGCCATTTGGGTGATTTTTGTTATCATGATTTAAAAAGGAGCCAAACAACTGTGTAAAGATAAATGGCTTCATAAGATCTCATCTCATTCTCTACCTGGAGGAGGTACTCCATTGGTTTCCTGCTGGGAACCATGGCCTCAGATTTAGAGGTGCTAATCCTCATCCCAACCGTTTCATACTCGGCTGCAAACCGGTCCAGTGAGAGCTGAAGGTCACAGACCGATGATGCCATCAGGACCACATCATCTGCTAAAAGCAGCAAAGCCCTCTCCGGGAACCATCACCTTATCGTGGTGGAGAGGTTTGTGTGTTCCTATGAACCTGAGGGCTGTGTTGTCTGGGTGTTTGTGCTCCTGGTAGGGTTTCCCATGGCAAAGTTGTCTAAGGGGAGGAGCCAGACCAAGAATGGTTCAAAAACACCTTATGCACAATCGAGGAAGAGGAGGAGTTACCCTGCCCGAAGGAAGCCTGGGGCACCCGTCCGGAGCCAGGCCCTGAGGGAGGGCTCGTGGGCGAGCACCAGGTGACCAGGTTTGCCACAGAGGCCAGTCGGGCATTGCCCGAAAAGCAATGTGGCACCCCCCTCTCCATCCTATGGGCCCACTCATGGGAGGAACCGCTGGGGTTGGGTGAGTTGCCATATGTGTGGCAGTGAAGGCCTGGGGCCTCGACGGACCAAACCCGGGCGGCAGGGGCTGGCTCTGGGGACATGGAAAGTCACCTGTGTGGGAGAAGGAGTCGGAACTTGTGGGGGAGGTAGAGCGCTATCAGTTAGATCTGGTGGGGCTTACTTCCACGCACAGTCTCTGTTCTGGAACCGTACTCCTGTGTAGGGGATGGACTCTTCTTCTCTGGAGTTGCTCAGGGTGTGAGGCACCAGGTGGGGGTTGGTATACTCATAAGCCCCCGGCTGATCGCCGTTATGTTGGAGTTTACCCCGGTGGGTGAGACAGTCGCCTCCCTACGCCTACGGGTTGTGGGGTTAAAAACTCTGACTGATGTTTGTGCGTATGCCCCAAACAGCAGTTCTGAGTATTCAGTCTTCTTGGATACGCTGAATGGAGTCCTGTTTGGGGCTGCAGTAAGGGACTCCCTAATTCTGCTGGGGGACTTCAACGCTCACGTAGGCAATGATGGAGACACCTGGAAAGGCGTGATTGAGTGGAACGGCCTCTCTGATCTGAACTCGAGTGATTGTTTGTTCTTAGAGTTCTGTGCTTGTCATGGATTATCTATAACGAACACCATGTTCGTACATAAGGATGCTCATAATTGTGCTTCATTAGATCCCTATCCTTAAATAAAAGACAGTGTTTTTGCATGATCAATCATATTTGCAAAATCAAAGCCAAAATGTCACAATTTCTGCCAGAGTATGCAAACTTATGAGCACAACCGTATGTTACTTGTGTCACTGTTGTATTGTTACCATCACTTTCCTTCAAACCAGAAGCTCCTTTAACCGAGAAATTGTATAAAAGTGAGTTGAATTCCAATTTCAATTCCAATTTCCTTATAATGTCGGAGTTTGAGCTGAATTAACTGAATTTAATTGATTATTAAATTTTTCCTCCTTAGGATGCAATATCTGCCACCATCCATCAGAATAATCATCATTATTTGTATGTTATTTTCGTTTGCAGTGGAGCTTCTCGCGTTAGCCTGTCATGAACACCCCAGCAAAGGAAGTTGATCCAAGCACAGAGCGCTATAACATTTAATAAACGCAATCCAAAGGCCAGAACCTCCGGGCCAGCAAAAGGTCAGTACATGAGAATGGTAGAAAACAGGTGAAACCAATGGAGATAATCAGGCGTGACTTCTTGGGACCGAGCATTGATATATCATACTTTAACTACTACTGAATGTAGAGAAATTCTAACTACATGAATTAACAACAGGGAAACACCAAAATAAGGGGAGAAAAACAAGAAACCTCACAGAGACAACACATAATTTCACAAATTGTTTGCACTAAGCTGAATACACACAAATTACACATGTTTACATAAGGTGTACATCCATTATATAAACTGTGTGATTAGCACTGACATGAGACTATGAGCAGTGGATTATACATTTGCAATTGGAGAGAGCTCAAGCTTTGGACTGCAAACACCAAAAGACTCTGCCCATCTCTGACCACTCACTGTACATTTGTACTAGCTACTGAACTCTGTTTTTTTTGTTTGGTAGTTGTTTTATTGTTAAACATTGTTACTGTTGTATTTTATTACAGATTCTGTGTAGTTTTACAGGTCAAGTATGTATGTATACCCATTTATTATCCATTCTTAAATAGTCAGTCTATATCTGCCTATCTGGGTGGCTCTCCCATGGAAACGAATGGGATGACAACCTTGGGTTTTCCATAGCGCCCTTCAAGCTACTTTTTTATAATCATCACTGCCTATGCGTCAATAGCAATGTTTGTGCAGAGCCGTTAGTTGGAGGAATGTTACAGATTTTTTCTGGTTATGATGTGTTTTATTGTGTGTTTTAACTAGCGTTTTGTTATGTTTTACCTTCTGTGTAGTAGCAGGGATCAGGACTGTGAAACTGGCATTTGCGTCATTGTGACAAACCAAGATAATAAATGTTCATCGTTTTTTAACAACTGGGTCCAATTCATGAAAATATTTGACTTTTATAGTAACATAATTAATTGGGAGGCCATATTGAAAGTATCCTCTCAGGCTCCATTACTGCCTTGTACAGCAGCTGCTCCGCACCGACCGCTAGTCCCTCCAGGGGGTGCTAAAGTCTGCAGAGTGCGTCATCTCCCCTTGACAGACTCTTTTCTATCTGAGCGCACTTGTAAAGGCAGGACAGAACACATTTCACCCAGTCATTCTGAATACTTCTGAAGCTTATATTTACTAATCAGTGTACCTCATTATGTTGGACATCACAGAGGATGGAAATAAGTTATTCTCATAAACACCATTCACTGCTAAATGGGTAAGTGTTTTACTATAAATCATGTATTGGTTGACCTGGACATGTCCTGATACAGTATGTAGTTATTGTTCAGTTTTTATTTATTGTGAAAAAAACAGATTCTATGAAAACTGGTATGAAATCTATCCAATTAGTGTTATTGTTACTCTTTTTTGTAGGGCTTTTGTAGTGTTATGACAGGGAGGGACAGTCATTCAAGGAATAGACAGTTTGCCATCTGTGCTCAACAGTTCCCCTAAACAAATATCAAACAAAACTACAAATACAACCTGAGTCTATTAGTCTTCATCATGATCAAAATCCTGATCATTGAACTAAAGTCAATAGAATTATTACAGGAAAAGGTGTAGATTGGTTAACTCAATGGATCAAGTCTAAACAGGCTCTTTGAACACACACTGATCCCTAGTGGAACTCGTCAGGGGTTCTGATGCTTATTTCAAATAATTTAATTCATCAGATACTAAGCAGAACACAGACCTTGTTATTGACAATTTAATCTATTTTAGGGGATTTACCTGGTCTATCAGTGTAGCAGTGTATTGATATTTATCATTGTGTATTGACTTTTATCAAACATGACTGTGTTTTTACAGACTTCAATTGTAATTTGATCAAGAAATCCAATTTATTTTAGCGGTATTTACCCTAAGATAAGTGAATTGTCCTGTTTAAACACAGATGAAACTCATTAACAAATAACAGATAACAAATCATTGCTACAATAAAGACACAAATGCCATAAATCTATGAAGGAAAATGTTTAATTCACATTTATTTACTCTAAATGAATGCACTTAAACTGTTAAATAACAAAATTGTTTTGTAGGACAACAGCAGGAAACTTGTTACTGAGTGTAGTTGTCATACTATCAACAAAACTATATTTTTAAGTTGTATTGAATGGCAGTGAATTGTCCTGTTAAAACATGGATGAAACTGTACTTATGTACTTAAAATCCTGTAAGAATATGCTAAAGTCTGGCAGCATAGTCGCCAGTTAAAAGCTGTAAAAGTACAGTAAAATATAAAGTAAGACAGAGAGTAACTGAAAAAATATGGTAATTTGACACCATTTTCACATTGTAATTCTACTAAAAAATATAATTTCTGGTTAAGAATGTCAAAGTAGTGTATTGTCCTGCAGTGAAGAAAAATTGCGAAAACAGACTTTTAATTGCTTTTACAAATTTATTTGCTACATTCAAGTCATGGTACAGGAAAAACAAATCAAATGTCAACTTCAATAAAGGTTCTCACACCATTAAAACACAAGCAGGTTATTATTCACTAATGATCTAAAACATACCTAGAATTAGGAGCTTACAGAAAATTTCACAAAAATCCATAGATAGACCATAAACCTCTGTATTAGCATGATGTGAGGAGTAAAAACCAATAAAACTCATGCATGCATCTTTCCTCCACAAGCAAAATGAGATCCCATCATGACGGACATCTCTGGACAACCTGAGAAAGCACATTTATAACACTGTTAGCAATTAATCTCAAACTGACAAAAAGTATGCATTACAAGTAAAAATTCAAACATACATAGGTTTTTGAAGATGGAATACACTCTGATCTACACATTTTTTTTAACTAGTGGTCCTGGGTTCAGTAGCTGAACTAATAGACTATGACTCTTGCAACACTAGAGTTGTGCTCAGGGTTCCCTTCCCATGGGGTAACAGTACATTGTTCCTTTATATATATATATATATACACCCACTACTGTAAATTACTAATGATCAGAATATCTGCTCAATGACAAACTGTAAAAAATAAGGTTATCAGGTTATTTTAAATGTGATTTTTTTATTTTTGAAGTATATGATTACAGGATACATGGGAGGCGGTCAATGGTCATAACCAGCCATTACACAGTCAAATACCCTCCAATAAGAAAGGTTTATTCTACAAAAGACCCTTGTATGGTATGTTCCAACCTATGGACTATGGTCCTTTCCATAGAGCCTAAGACACTCACATGGGAAACTCCTAGCAGGAGGTATGGACAGGAGGTATGGACAGGAGGTGTTGGGCCCATCAGTAAGGGGCATCACGTCCTATGTTTTTTCATTTGTTCAGAGTTAGTCATTGTGGTGGAGGTAAACTTAATAGGAAATGTTACAGTTTAACACAATGCTAAATGGTTTCTAGCGACTTGTAAAACGACATTGCTCGTGGAACGAGACAATCACACACAAAGATGAGATTGGCGGTGGTGTCAGAAGGCCGGTGACATCGACCGCTGAAGCCTGCCCGCTGCAGGGGGAGGAGAGGCAGCAGAGGGCGCAGTCATCACTCCAGCGTATGCTTTTTGGGTCATGATAGACAAAAACATTGCAGGCTAAAATCTTCCACAGCTACGTTATTAGCCTAAAATTAAACTGTTTACTGTTATATTGCAACTATGCCTGACGAATTTTCAAATTATGTCTCGGGATTTGTTCAGGATGAACAAACACTGAGTACACGATTCTCTCCTCTTTTCACTTGATGAAAAAGTCTGTTATTGTCACCTAAATTGATACAATATTTATGGTATCAATGTCATTCACAAATGTCTAATAAGCTGTTAAAACGGCCAGTGGCAAAAGCCATACGTTTCATTGTTACTATTTGTGGTGGAGGAAAACTTAATAAGTAATGTTACTCAGTTTAACACAATGATTAATGGTGTCTAAAGAAATATTCAAACTTGACTAGATGTTACTGCATGACAGAATTATATAATGTCAAGAGGGTATACCAACACTTGGTAGATGTAAAGCTTGGTGGCGTAAAAGACACAGCCTTCCAGATGGGCGATCCCGGTTTGAATCTCAGGAGGACAACAATGATGAACAGTTTTATTGCGAAACTGCTGAAGTAGGTTTGCCTGTTTTATTGTTATAGCCTCTGAATGACGCTGGGCAGGGCAGGTACGACTCTAAGCCCCAGCTCAGACAGACAGTGTGTACAGTAGAATCAAATTCAACCGCCATAGAGCTTTTCCCAGTCTGCAGTGGACAGTACCTATTAAAAGTGGTCCAAAGAAGATAAAGCGGTGAACCGGCGCCAGGGTCATGGGTGGCCAAGGCAAATTGATGCACGTGGAGAGCAAATGCTGGTGTGGTCCGTTCCAACAGACAAGCTACTGTGGTTAAAATTGCTGAAAAAGGTAATGTTGCCACTGATAGAAAGGTGTCAGAACACACAGTGCATCGCTGTTTGTTGTGTATGAGGCTGCGTTCTGCTGGGAAACGTTGTGTCCTGCCATTCATTAAGATGTCATCAGCCGTTCCATTGCATAGAATTTTCTTATAAATTGTGTAAAAATTTTACAGAATCATGTTCATTTGACAGTATGTTTGGTTGAGTTTGATGCTTTGAACATAACTTGCTAATCTGAAGCCTCTGTCAACAGCAGCTACTAGTAAGCCTCCTCCATTATTGGACATTTCTCATGGTTAAAAATATAAATGAACTGGAAAGAAACTGTATATTTTGCTAATCAATATTTGGTTTCAGCTACCCCACCACCAATTTTTATAGAAATCTAGGGAGTTAAAAAAAATTGAAATCTTAAAAAGGTTATTTATGGAAATTGTTTAGACAAGATGCAGTTCATGAAATTTGACTTGCCCGACAGACTAGACATCAGATAATATCAAAGTGATCAGTCTTTTATTATATTTACCGGAAAGCAAGAAAGCTAGCTACAACTTTCTAGTAGAAACTTCAGAGAAGATCAAGATCTGTCATTTGTAGTAAAAAAGAAAAAGCTATTATAATTTATTCAACAAAATAGTAAGGTGGCCAATAATTGGGGAAAGTGGCCTAGCTAATTTTTGTATGTCACTAATAAACAGCATAAACATTAATGACTTGATCAAATGATTACTCAGCATGAGATGATGTTTTTCAAAATTGCTGTTGGATATGCCAATTGGATAGTCAATTCTTTGGTTTCAACAGAACACAGTAGCAAAACTGTGTTTCACAGATTCATGTGTGTTTGGGTTTGAAGTTTATAACTTATTCTGTTCAGAGGAAGTTATACTTTCATCCAAAAATAACATAATTTTGATATATTTTACCCCCGTTGTTACTCAAAAAATACATGATGAATAGATGTTTTGGGGAGTACGCCTAAACCCCCCCCAAAACGAGGCTTAGCCATGGATTTCCATGGATTGGATTTCCAGCGACATACCTGGTTTGTGGAACACAACAACAAGTTCCATGTGTTGACTTGGCCTCCAAAATTTACAAATGCAGTCATCTCATGGTTCTCACCCAGTTCCTAAATGGTTATCTTCCTGTACGTTTATTTACTCCATCCCTGTTTATGTTGCCTAATTCGGCTAATCAACCAATGTTAGAATCAGTGTGCTAAATAAAAAGACAATCAGTATCTTGCCAAAAGAAGAGTTGGAGACCACAGAGGAGAGCACTGATTTAACTACTCAATTGCAGATTTGGTAAATAAGCATCAATGAACAAAGCCTTTAGTTCACATTTTAGTGGATAATGTTCATGGTCTGTATGTTAGTATTCATTCTGAATACTACATTGACCACATTGACTTTCCAAAAATATATTATACATTTAGAGCAGTTATTGAAAGGTAGAGGAATATCAATTCAGTTGAGTAACCTTTCATCCATGTACATGTGTTTACATACACAATGGCCACAGAAAACAGAGTCTGCACAGGGCGCGTGACATCATTAGGGAAATGTCACACCCATGCCACAAAACTGTTTGCCCTCCTCCCATCAGGCAGGGGGTACAGGTATCTTCTGTCCCTCACCAGCAGGCTCAGAAACCTTTTCTTTCCATCTACTGTAACCTTGCTGATGTCTGTGTCCCATCACTAAACATGCGCCCCCACCTCTCAGAGACCTTGTTGCAGCAGTCCCTTTGCTCTACACTGACACTGCTTTGCAAAGCCTGGTAATGGACGTTTTCAGTGGTTACAGGTACGTGTCTAACTCAAGAACCAAACCACTGCTATCCCTGGATTTCTGTTGTGCATGCACCTTGTACATTGAATTTGCCTCTGCACATTTAGAATTGATATTGTGCTTGCGTCTTTACTGTTGTTACACGTCTATCTCCGGGAGCTCATTGCTGCGATGACTTCTTTGACGAGTGCGACGATTGGGGCGTTGTTCGAACCATATGGTCAATCTCAAACATATCTACTATAGCCGCGTATTTTATTTAAGAGGAGCGAATGATAACTTTAGAGAAATATGGAGGTGTAAAATTTTAAAACCATATTTGAAGGTGTCAACTTCTGTCACAATCGTGCTGCGGCTGCATATATTTGGAGGATATGGAATTGATCACGATATTTGAGGTGTGTCCGGAAGCACACTGCCAAAGGATGATGATTTGCATTTGATGCAACCACCTAAAATCACAGGTGGGCCATGTGATTCTGCTTGCTTTGCATCTCAGAAAATTGCGTAGTTACCATTGGCTGCTGACAACATTAATTTAAGCTTAGAGTGCAGGTGTATAATCACAGTGTATTCCTTTAATTTGCATTTTGAATATCCATCGCTCGTGGCCCTAATAAGGCAGGTTACGTTCACGTGGGTACAACATTTATTTGTGTGTTTCTTCACAAATGCGAAGCTGCAATCATGTGACTGGTGTTTATGCCACGTTTCCAGTGACAAACATTGGTGTTTTACACTAAAGTAAAGATTTTTTTCTGTTTCCGCTAGGCCTTGGCCGAGTAGCCCAGGCTCTCACTTGTGTCGCGTTTCCACTGGTGCCTTACCCTGGAACAAGTGTCACACCGGTGATTTATGCTAATTTTGGCTTTCGTCTTTCCTGTTTCCACTATACATCTGGTACCAAGGACTTAAGGAGGGGCTCAGGTTGGGAGGGAGCAGTAAATTATCAATGCGATTAATTTGGTGCGGACCTTAGGACTTAGGGCAGGGTTTCCATATTGATGCATTGCGTGGTGTGAAAACAAGGCATATTGTGCTATTCGAATGAAGATGTGTATTGTTTGCTTTAGGCTCCCAGTACAGGGAAGCCGCCGTACGGTTGCTGCATATTGTGTCTGGGAAAAACAATTTCTGTCAAAGGGATGTTGAACAGTTTCAAAAATGCAAATAAGCATCCCTGGGACCACTGCTCCAGCGGGGAATACCCTGTTTACAAGACCGAAAGCCTGGGTTACTGTCCTGGATCTCCCCTATGCAACATATCTGGCCGCAGCGCTATGTGTTCGGGAAGCCTGGAAACATTCTCTGGGTGTCCAGAATAAATAATCAAGGAGGCAATCCACCTCAAACTTAGGCTACAGATGTAATTATTTTGTTGTTTTACCTAGGTGATACACCAACAGCTCTGGATATTCCAAGAAGCTCTCCTCTACATGAAAGTACATGAGCCACTTTTTTTCATACGAAGTATCAGTATTGGTATTCTGGTGATTCTGGCCCTCTATTACTTGGTATCAGATCGAACCCAACATTTGTGGTATCACACACCCCTGGTCTCTGAATACTCTGACTACACACACACTGAGCTCCAGCGGATCTTCGAAGAATGGCGACGCCATGTTCAATTGAGAATTGATTGGTCAGTAGGCAGTGCTTTTATACATGTAAATCGTTTTATCTCAAATATAACCTCCGGAACAGGTTAGGTGTGCCGCATTGGTAATATGACAAAGTAACTCTGTAACAAGTGAACCACCGTCATGACACTGACAACCTAAGGTTCAGCTCGGTATCGCCAAATCCTGCTTGGTAGTATAGGCCTCTGTGCAGAAATACTAATGAAGCACAGCAACTTAGTCATTATCTAGCAGCGCTTGTGAGCAGTGTGTGAAGTGAGCAGGGTTCAAATACTTCTCTACTGATAATGAATGGTTGTCATGTTAAAGTTCTGCCAATCTTTGTTATTATGAATGATATAATGTTGAATAGAGGGTTATAATGCAGAGAGAGTTGTGTCTCTTGTCATCCTCTGAATCTTAGATTCAACTGCAGGGAGCCAGTAAGATGAGGTCACTACAGCACCAACCCTGAATCTTCAACAGGACTAGTCTGGGTAGTTGATAAGGTAAGTAAATATCTTTTAACTGTTCTTCAGATTCTGAAGTAAATTATCATGCATTTTTCACAATGTGCTACAAGTTAGGATATTTAAATAAATATGAACTAGAAATTAACAAAGAATAAGGTTATGAGACTAGACAGGGCTACTGACACAAAACAGAGCTGACTCTATAAGAGACCAGGACAACAAGGATCCCAGAACTTACAGAAAGTGGTTTTAGGCCATTTGTAATATCTTTATAAGTAATTGTCATAAGTTAATAATTATATGTTGGATTATTTCTTACAGAAACCTGGATGAATAATCCAAAGTGAGACTTGGTGCCAGTCCTGTAGACTAAGATGTGTGTCTGTGCTGTGACTTGGCTGATGCTGATATGTTTGGGGCCGGTGGTTGTCAGGATACAAGGTAGTCATTCCTCAACTTACTACGTTATTTACTGTAGAACATGACATGCTTCCTTGCTGTTAAAAGGCCTGTTTGACCTCCAGTGGATTACATTGAAATGTACGACTTTCTTTTGTACTGCTAATCGGTGAAAAAAGAACTGAAATGTGATGTGGATGCATAGTATTGGGGAATAAAGTTAAAGCCCTTCAAATGCTACTGAGTGGGCGGGTAGGAAAATGTATGCAAATTAGAATCTATTACATATGTGATCATTTAATATCTAAGAATCTGACTCTGATATTGTTTGTAACCATACGCAATTGCAAATGACAATGATATGCTGAATGTTCGTAGAAAAGGAAAGGTTTTGTCACAAACCAAACATTTAAAAGTTCACGTGTTTCACGGCCTGCGTTATCCTCAATGCTCCTCATCAATCCAGTACATAAAAATGTATTGTGTAGCAACCCGGAACTCAGGGATGATCAGTCTGGTCACTTCTATGTACCTATGTGAATATGCCCATATCAGTTATCATAAGCGCCCATAATGCGTAGGTCTTTAAAACACAAACCATACAGTAAAATGGTATGTGTTCCTGCGGCTACACAGAAAGTTAATATGCCCACGACTCAGAGATGACTAGTCAATGTGTGACGGTGAGCTGACGGACTGCTCCGCCATCTACCGCTTATCGCCTCTTTCCCACTGCCATGAACTCATCCCGGTCCCCTTCGTTTGTCTTGTCTCCAATTATCACTCACACCAGGTCCCAATGACGCCATTTGTATGTGTTTAATGTTTCTCCTCTGCTTCCCTCAGTTGTCAGTCATTGTTCCATGTCTACGTTTGTTCCCTTCTGTAGTGAGAATCGTTTTGTGTGTAAACCTTTATTTTCATTCAGTTTGTTTCACTGTGCTCGGTGTTTGTTTCAATAAAAGATCAGCACAGACTACCTCTTTGCCTGCGCCTAGTTCGTCCTCTTCACCACTACACCATTCGTGACACAATGTCATATGTTCCAGGGTCTAACCAGACTGCTTTGAGAATACAGGACTCCGGGGTACCAAGTCTGGTCACTTCGCCTTGCTTATGTGTGTGTAATTACCAGTATCCCTACGAGCTTGAGTATGGAGATGAACCAGGAATGCTGTAGTGATATATATTCCAAAGTAAAACAATTTAATCTAATCAGATTCCAAGTAATAAAGTTACAGTACAAAATAGTTGCATGCCAACACAATTCAAACAGTCTTCTTAGTATACCAAGTATCTAAGACACTATAGCACAAAGGTGTGCAAGGAGCTTCTGTTAAAGATGGACTCCAAGAACCAAGTCAAGCTTCCCTATTTATCCCACCCAGCCAGGATGATTTCAATGTCCCCCTTAGCTGCTATAATAGGATCACCTCATCTTGGCTAAAACAATAAAAACAAATAAACCGGCATTCACACGTGTACATATATTGAATTAGCACCATCCAAAGCTAGACCCTTGGCGTTGCAGGATTCTACATCCAGTAAACATTTACCTGTAATAAATGATACATAATCTGTACAGCATTGAAACCTAATGGAGAGTTTATCCATTTATGAGACACACATAAAATACGTAACATCAGTGAGGTTAATACAACAGAAGTCATTTTTATACTTTGTTGATTTGTCTATTTTCACACATGGTTCGTCTTAGCAGATGGGGCTATCTTGGCCCCCACCCCGGTCATGAAACAAATAGGCCCATTGGCGTGAGATAAGAATGTCCCATTGATCTGAGACACTAGACAACACGGCACCTTCACAAACCTTCCAAAACACATCTTTCATTACGCTACAGTCATGCATGTGTACATATACAGTGTTGATGTGTCATATTTGTCTCCATTATGTAAACCCTGTCATTCAATAGGAAGCCAGGAGGCAGAGACAAGCTGCAGGGTGTCAGGTTTAGACTGGTGTTGATACTACAATTGACACTTGAGTTTGTAATTAAAACAAAATTGCCATTTCATAAGCAACACCCTCCTCCTTCCATTACTTTTCCTAGATAGGCAAATATTACATTGTTCCGTTGTCAGAATTCTAAACTCACAAATGTAAAGCTATTTAGAGACTATTTACCAGCTTTCTACGACGGAAACAGCCCACGGCACTTAAGGTTGGTACTCAAAGCCACCTGTAATGATTTCATCCACACGATCCCATTCGCAGAGCGAATGTTGATTTAATGATTAAAAGAACAAAAGGTAGTTGGCAGAGAATCGTTAAGGCGGACAAAAGGGTCTCAAACACAGGTGAGTCTATTTAGCAAGCATTTACAGGCTTGGTAGGATTGAAAACAAACACAGAACTAATATAGAGGGAGCCAACGAGACCCAGGTGTAAACAATAATGACAAAAGGATAGGGCTGATATAGCTCATACAACTACAGGGCGGTTTGAATTATAGTGGTGTAAGGATTACTGAAGAAGTCGTTGCACACCTTTCATCATTTAAAGTGGCTAATTAATCACAAATAATGTTCAGCTGTTCTAGTAGGATTTTCCTGACATTTTCTTAATTGCATCTCAGACAGCTTCCAAAGCATCAGAGGGATCTCACTGTTGAAAGATATCAGTGAGGAGAAGGGTGCAAAATAATTTCCTAAGCATTAGATATAGCATGGAACACAGTGAAGAGCCGACCCATAATAATCATTAGCAAATGTAAACATAATCCTAACTAAACTTAACAAGTTGCCGTTATTATAACTACCGGTTGTAGTTTTGTTTTACTGAATTTCTGTGTGTGGTTTGTCCAAGTGTTGTTGCCGGACCCAAGCAGAAGCCGTTGGTTGATTGTTTATTTAGGTACAATCTATGACGAACGCTGTACTC